>BMAV01009970.1:0-24828 GCA_019973955.1 Trichonephila inaurata madagascariensis
TTCTAAAATGATCCTTTTAACATTGCAATTGTAACTATTCTTTTATTTGAATAGCTGTCACCCTGCCACGCGTTGCTGTGGCTCAGTGTGTCTAAAAAGAAAGAGAAGAGAAAGCACATATTTTTAGTATGTTTAAACCTTTGCATTTGAGGTATGATTTCTTAAAATAAAAATTATAAATGTTCTTGTTGTTTCTAATGCCACTTGCCTGACAGTGTCAGATCGAGGCCCACGAAATTCATCGTGGCATAGGGCTAAGATGTATGCCTGTTGTTAGCTGTAGCTTTGAGCATCATGCAGGTGACAATACAATTTGGCTTGGTTCCACCCCAATTTTGAGGGAGAACATCCGGAGGTGGTCAGAGCCTCCCAACTCTCTTCCCTTCCACCAACTTCACGAGAGAACTTGCAGCTCGATGGCTATTCAGAGTACCCCATGCCACAAAGGCACTATACATTTACAAACATCCATGCTTTCTCCAGGATTTGAACCCAGGCCCTACGACACAGCAGTCAGCGTCACTAACTACTATATCAGATGGGCAGCAAAATATATGTACACAAAACTTTCCTTAACTGATTTCCTTTGTAACTTGTTAACCAAATACTTGAAGTTATTATGGCTTATTTTCATCCTTATGTTATGAGCCTAAAATTATTTACATTGTCTTCATAGTGGAGACCTCAAGCTCGAGGATAATTTTTAAATGGCTCTACTCTAGATTCCTCAAGGGCAAAGGGTTAGTTTAGAAACATGAATTGTATTTCTCAATGATATAGGAAATGTTTTGATTCTGCATTATATCTGGCAAGCAAAGTTTTTAATGGCTCTGGTGGTTCTCCAAGTTGTGGCAGTTTAATTTTTCCAGTGGTGCAAAACATTCCTTTTGTTTCTCCCTTAAATTTCAGAGTCTTGCAATAATGACACATTTCAGTAATTGCGCTGATGAGAACATGCTGGCTCAACCAATAATCTTCTGCTGGGTTGCACTGGAATGCAATGTGACTGTTATCGTGTGATTACTCGCCACCAAGTCATGTTTGACGATGAAATGCTGTTTCTCGTTGATATCTTTCAGCCATTTGTAACCTATTGTATTCCTTTTGTCAAGAACAGAGCAGACCTGATGTTGTAAAAAGCAAATGCTGTGCTCGCAAACATGCATCTTTAAGTCTGGTTGCATATTGCTCTGCTGCGTCCTCAGCACGTGTCTTCGTCTGTTTTTCTCACTTGCTATGCAATTACTCGTTGCACTACTTTTGCCTAGCGAATACAACAACCTAAATTTGATTTCCTACAAAGCGTTATTTTTATGTACTGAAGCCAATTGACTGCACTTAAAAGAAAAAAAAGTTAAAACAAAAACATAAAATTTCAAAATATTGAAAAGAAATCAGGAACAAAAAGAAAGAACAAATTAAAAATACTCTCTCTAATGAAATATTTAACTTCAAATGTACATCAATCAACACAGCTCAATTCTAACACAATGAGAAACAAGTATTTCGATTTCCACTCCAACAAATCACTTTGAAGGGTCAGATACACTATCATAATTTGAATTCAAATGAAAATTAATAGGCAGAGTTCAATTCCTGCCAACGGCTCTGAGAAATGAAGAGGAAAAAATAAATGAAAAACAATAGGAAAAAAAAATTGACTATACTCATATAAAATCAACTCTATAGTAAAAGACAGCTTAATACCAATGTAATATAGAAAAAAAAATAGTAATACCTTTGTTAAAAATGTCATTAACACTGGGAAGTATCATCAATCATATGAGCGACATGTGACAACAAAATCAAATTTGTGCATTGTTTGCAATCATATATTGAACGTGTCTGCTTTCCTTAATCTCCAACAAAGTTAAGGGAGAAATATAAACCATACATGTGTGTGGGGCTGAAGATATTTTCAGTAGAATACGCAGGGAAATTTCAAATATTAACTTGGATTTCTTAGCAAAAGATGTATGATAAAGTGTTGATAATGATTATTAATTTCTTTACGTTCACCATTCTAATTAGCATAGCAATTGTTATCAACAAATAAGGGCCTATCTTTATAACAGAGTGGGTTATATCTAGACACAGACTGCTTTTCGCATGGACGATTATTTGTTGTGTGGGTACTTGAGTATTAGCATCACCGCAGCCAAAAATTGCCACCATGAGAATAACACTATTTTCCACCCAAATCTGACTGATTGGTTCTTTTTCATATAAAAAAAAATGATATAATCTTTGTTGCTTCGATATCAAGGTGCGATTTGTGTGGCACTAATTTTGTTACGGAGATGCTAATATACAAATACCTTTGTATGTTTTAGAGCAATAGTCACAAATTGATGGTACGTAAGAAATTTTGCATGATCCACAGAAAAACTGGGACATTTGTACTTTTATGATATACTCACACAAAATCAACACCATTGCTCACACAATAGCAATGCAATTTATCAAAAAATATTTAAGGTGACTGCCTACATTCAAAATGTAACAGACACTGGAAGCTGATTGACTTAAAAATACAAAGGTTAAATTTAAAACATATAAAATTGCAAAACATTAAAAAAGGGAAAAAAATAAAAATACTAACAAAATATTTAACTTCAAATGCAAATCAATCAACATAGCTCAATTCTGATGCAACGGGAAACGTAATATTTCATTCCACTTGAACAAATCACTCCAAAGAAGTCAATTTCCCTATGATTTCAAATGAAAATTAATTGACAGAACAGAATTCTCACCAATTGCACTGAGAAATAAGAAAAATAATTAAAAAACTAAATGAAGAACAATGAAATAATAAACTATGCTCACACAAAATTAATATTATCGTAAAAGACACTGCTCAATAGCAATGCGATACATCACAAAAAATAAATAAATAAAAATAATTGTAAAATTAAACATTTGCCCTCATGGACTCCAGAATAGAACCATTTCATCAAATTTGGGTATATTTTATTTGCTTAAGAAAGCTTTTTGATTCAAATTAATGTAGTAATTCTTTTTTAGTAAAAGATTGCCCCTCAATAATATGTTTTTGATTATTTTATGAAATAATGTACTTTGAAATTATTTTGGTGCTAGCAATTTATCACAACCTATTGGTGACATATGAAAAGAAGCACCTAGTTGCCGATTCAGCATGTACGACACATAAAAATCAAGGGTGCCAACTTGGCAAGTTATTAATATAGAGTTGTTGATTATTGCAATAATATGTACCTTTTCTTTTCTTTTTTTAATTCTTGTGTATTATTACTTTAGTAAGCCTCATGATATACTTTATGGTGCACCAGTCTTTTAAAACTGACTGAGCCACAGTAACATTTAGTTGGGTATAGCTAGTTATAACATAAAATTAAATCTTAAAAATATATAAAAAATAAAAGAGGGGCTCAATATTTTGATTAAATCAATATAAGCATTTTCATGCGAACACAATATATATATTGTAAAATATTCATTTTGCTATTCGCATTTCAGACGGACATCAAACAAAATTTTGAAAATTGTCAAAAACAGAAAAAAAAAAAAAAAAGAAAAATTCCACCGATTAATTTTGCCAAAGTAATAATGTAAGTACTAAAATATAAAAAAAAACAAAAATTATATATTGAATTAATTAAGGATTACTGGAGAAAAAGATAAAACACAGGTTAAGATAATACTCATAATATTAATTTCATACTGGTAGGCTACTCGTTTTTGGCATGATTTTCAAATCGTAAATTATTATATTTGCAGGCCAGTCTAATGTTATAGTATAATGTACAGAATTAAAGATGCTTACGTATTATCCCAACCTATTGGTGGTGACATTATACAAAATGAAGCAAATGATTGCCAATTCAACGCATACAAAATTGCAATTGCCAAAGTGGCGAGTTGTCTTGAACGTTGTTGATTGTGCAATAATACATAGAAAATACTAAATAAAAATTATCCAAAGTATATATCCCGAGCATAAAAATAAGGTACGAAAATGAAGTACAATACTAACATTAGCTGACATAAAAAGAACTGAACTATCTTTATCAATGCAAAAGCATAATGACCGCAACCTATTGGCAACATTATATGAAACAAAGCACGACTCCCAATTCAGCATATATATGACATGTGAAATCGGGGTTGCCAACTTGGCAAGTTATTTTTATCTAAGATATGAGCAGAAAGAAATTTATTACATACCTATCAAACAAAAAAAAAAAAAATTGAATTAAATACGCTAAGACAAATATTTCATCTTTATTCTTAACCCTATGGGCAATGTTTGATACCCAAGAAAATGTAAACGTACTTGTTCATTCACTTGTGGATATCACAAAATATTTGCACGGTTTTAAAAAAAAAAAGACTGCGCACCCATTTCCTCGGCAATTCTAAAAGTTGAATAGTTTGTTTATTTTACTGCAACTGCGCATGCGTTCTGAAACCGACTATATCTGTCAATCATTTCTTAACCACACCCCGTTGCTATAGTAATTATGGGTTATCTTTTTACACGCATTATCGCTTTGACGTCATCCGAGTTGCAAACAGCGCCATCTGTTGGATAAAGGTAGTTTTTGAAATGATTCGAAAAATGTGTAGACGATACATGTACCTTCATTGGAAACAAATTAAGATGCTTAAGACGATTACAGCCGTTGTAAATAAAAATCACTGCGATATTAGCCGTACAAATGAGTTTTTACACCAAACTCCGATTAAAGGGGAAAATAAATGTCAACAACCATCTCTTCCCGTGACAGCACTGGATTTACAATTGAGACAATCCAGTGCCCCAGACTATCCCGCACCCAACATTTTCACTGGATTTGGCTCTTTTGTTGATGTCACATCCTGCGATGGCGCCGTAATCGGCAGTGAACAAATGTAAGTACATATGTTGCCACTCCTAATAAGTTCAACTATTCCTATTTGGTATTAATTAATATTTGTTTATTCTCTTTGAATCTGGCAACAGAATTTTAGTTATATAAATATGTTTATGGAATGTTCTAAGTTATTTACGTTCTACGTTAAGAAAATAACTGTATCATATTTTATGTTTACGGAACGTGTGTGCTCAAATAATTCGTTCTTTTATGCATATATTTTCATTAATTCATAAGTGTAAATCGCATATTTTATCCTACGGGTTGAAGAAAAGTTAAAAACTTTGAAATCGAAAAACGAAAGTTTCTCAAGTCACAAGAGCATACGTTGGTTTCAGATTCATCGGTTCACGTATGTTCTCTGACCACTGCATTGAATACGCCACGCTCCACAGTATAGCAGTATCTCATAGTTGTTCAAGCATTCAACTTGTAAATTTTGTGTTACTAGAATATTTGTAGAAAAAAAAGTAGTCTGTCATTTGGTAAGATGGGTACATAGTAGAAAACAAGCGTTAAGAAAAGAAAACCATACAATTTTCATACAGAAAAGCCACTCCTACGCAAATGAATGGACCGCAACACCTTAAAAATATTATAAGTAGACCGTACTCTGGAAAAGTCCGCTCACCCCCGATGCACATCCTCTAAGATTAATATCCACATTTCATGATTTTAGTGCTAAATACTTCATTGTACAGCGGTAACATGCAGATAAGTAATTTATATCTGGCAACAGATGTCGCTTCTAATTGATAGCTCTCTCCCGGCTCACACCAGACAAATGGCTGTTTCTAGTTATACGTAACTGTCCTATTTTTATACTGTTGCTTGATTTCATTATTTATGTATTTGAATGCCACAAAGAAGATGTTAAACTTTTTATTCTTTTTAATGTAAGTATAAATCTCACTATTTCGAAGCATTGTTTATATGCTTTCTATCATCATTCTCACTACTAATTTTCCTTTGTATTGCTTTCTTTGATTATCAAATAAGTTGAGTTTTTTTTTCCTTTTGTTCATTTTTTACAATAGTTTCAATGTATTGTATATAATTATGAAATCTGACGTTGTTGAAGGTTCTTCAGAAAAAGTAAATGTTTAGTCTAAATTTCGCCACTGATATGAGAAGTTACTAAAGAAAGGAAATAGGTTAATCGATACTTTTTTTAATGCTTACTCAAAACTTTTTCAGGTAGTAGAATTTAAGCAATAAATATTGATGACAAACTTGCATTTCTGCCTTGTCCTGTTTGTTTCCTTTGAAAGAAGTTCTTATATATCAACATATAGCTAGTTTTCAGTTTCAAGTGTAAAAGATGTACTTTATAGAAATAATTCATTTCTACCCACACGAGTGAACCAGCTAATAGAATAAACCTTGTCTTTAGAATGAGAATAAGTGACAAATGATTTTCTGTTGAATGAAATTTTTCTGCGTGCTTAATATGCCTTTCTACCAAGGTCTGCTCTTAGACAATATAAAATGGAATTGTTGCTGGATTTCAGAAGCTGTAAGTGTTCTTACATTGACTGTGCTAAAATAAAGCATAATTCAAAATAAAATTTTCTTTGGACCTCAGACGTTTTAGTACTGTACATAAATGAATGTAGTCTACTTATATGATGGATGTACCAGAATATTTCCTGTGGTAGATCTTTTATATCCTCAATAAAAAAGATGATTTAGTTTGGATATTTTAGAGGATTTTGTTAAATTCTAGTTATGTTTCTCCCTAAAAAGTAAAGGATATCTTTTTATAAGCAGATTACTGAATTCATTAAAAATTCTCTTTTCCTTATATAAAACATTCTAGAATCTCTAATGTATATTCTTTGAATCTTAAATATTTCTTTAACTTTTTGGTTTTAATTTTGTAAGATGCTATTGAAAATCTACTGATATATCTGAACAAATTTCTTTTTTTATATTTTTGGTTGATTTTTGAAGGGGGTCTAGCCCAATTTTTTTTCCCCAAAAATCTGGTAATCCTTGTGAATTTTTTTCCCAGCAAAGAAGTCGTTTTTTGGCGAAATTTTGCACATGCGCAGTAGATTTCTTTAATTTTAACATTTTTAATGATATCGCGGCAATTCATCGCATTCTTTTTTTTTAAAATTTTAACAGTTTAATTCTTAAAGGTCCCCCGGGGGGCGAAACCCCTTTTTTTAATGTTTCTAATGTGGCCCCCAAAACCTTTTTTTTTTAACAACTTCAAAAACCTTTCTTACGGCATTATTTCACTTGCTCAAATTCCGTTAGACCAGAAGTTTTCTTTCATTGTTTTTAAGGGGAATAATTTTCACCTAATATTACTCTTTTTTTGCATAAATTTTCAGATTGCCACAATGGATTAGAGAATTTTAAATGCATAAAAATTACGATTAATATTGTAAAAGGTTTTTTTGCCATGTTGCCTGTGTTTGGGAAAAAGAAAGCTGTTTTAGAATGGTTGAAAAAAAAGTTTGATTGAGAGAAAAGCGGGAAAGAAAGTGAATGAGGGTTTTTTAAGGGTTTGCAGAATTCAGCCCATTAAAAAAGAGGTACCCATCATGTGTTTAGGGTGAAAGGGAAAGGGTTTTTTTGAATTAGTAATATGGATTTGTGCACGTTTTGTTAGTGATGAAAAAATAAAATTTTTTGAAAAGGTGCTTTTAAAAATGCAGTCACACACTGGCATTTTCGTAGGCAACTATCGCATCATAAATTTTGGGAAAAAAGCAGCTTTTTTAAAAGGAAAGGGGAAAATTATTTCCATTTTAATTACCTCATTTTGCAGTGATTTTCGTTTCAAATCTTTAAATTTTTATTTCTAAAAAAGGGTTTTCCCCCGCCATCTTAATTTGGCCCGGGTTTGGAGGGGAGGTTAACTCCCAACCAGGCCAAATTGGCGATTTTTCAAAATTTGGCAGAAAAGCGCCCCATTCGACAATTTCACCCATTTTTATCGGTTTTTTTCTATTTACTATCATAATTATTAATAAGGATTTAAATTAATTTCTTGCAGAGTACTTTTCTTTTTATTAATGTATGGTTATTTTTTATACATCGAATAATATAGGGTAAATTATTTTGTTATTAAAGTATTATAGTGACAGTTAATTTTTCTAACAAATTTTTTTTTATCCATTTTATTGTTAAACATGAATATTCTGTTTGTTAGTGCATGGAAACTGTTTTCACTGTTGGCTACAAATCATGTCATTTGGCAACATCTTTTATTTTGATGAATTGGTCAATTGGGTAATACAGGTGTGTGTAATTGAAAAGCTAACTCCGGCCAAACAAACAAGGTTTAACTTTAGGCGGGCCTAAAAAAATCAATACTCATAGAGACATAGGATTATTTCGAATAATACATTATAATAAACAGAAATATAAGAACAATATATATATATATATATATATTCTTACTCTGATACTTGACATCTCTTTTCTGTTGTTATTTTTCGAATTTCAGGAGAATTTTATTTTATTATGTATTATTGTGTGTGAAGATATATTAGCTGGGCCGCGAAAATGCTTGTAGTGGGCTGCATGCGGGTCTGGAGTTTGACCTCCCTGGTGTATTACATTTTTAATTTTTTAAATTTTTTTTCCCTTCCATTTTGGGATTGAATATTTTAAATTTGGGATTGATTGATTTTTAAATTTTTTGGCACAAAAAGAAGTTTATAATCCCCCACATTAATTTGTATATTAAAATTTTAAAAAAATAAACATACAATAAAAAATATATATAAATATAAAAATATATTTTTAAAATCCTAAAAATATAAAATTGTTTAAAATATTTTAAAAATCATAAATGTAAAATTTTATAAAAATATCTCTTTATAAAAAAAAAATCCCAAAATTTTTCAATAAAAAACCTTAAAAAAATATTTCATGTAAAAAAACCCTTTTGGACGTAAAAAAAAAAAGGTTTGGGTGGGGGGGTTTCCCCCAAACCCAAAACGTCAAAAGTTAAAAAAAATTGGTTTTAAAAAAAAAGGGGTTTCTTTTTTGGGTGAATACTTTGGACATTCTATTAAAAATTTTAAAATGGAAAAGGGCACATTGACAAAAGTCACATTCTGGGGGGCTCTTTTTCCCCAAACAAAAAGTCTATGCATTAGGCGAAAATGTGTCGGATATGAAAAATCAAAAACCCGGGGCATCATGTTCTTTCGTACTGGGACCGTTTCCCATTGAGCAGTGGAAGGATGAATGCTATGTAGTTTGTTGATGACCTGTTGATCCCCCTCTTGCCATGTATGATGGATTAGTGCTGTATGGGGATTTTAAATCCCGGTAACGAAAAGATAATATTTTTACATTAACGGCCTTTTTTCCCCATAATTCGGAAAATAAAAAGATATTTTTTAAGGAAAATTGCTCATATCCAATACTGAGCTGTATTTTAAGATCTTCCTTAGAGTCTATTGTGATAAGTTCCTTTTGTCAATGACTTTTGTTTTTTTACAATGTGGTTGTTGCTGTTGCTTCAGTTCAAATAACAGCCAGTGATGGAGATAATACAGATTTTTTTTAACAGAAAATATTTACAGTTAATTTACCTTAAATTTAAGTAGTAAAGTGGGTATAAATGTAAATCACACCTTTGAAGGTGCTGTACATTTAAACAGAGTCTAAATTATGTTTGTTGACCAAGATTTTGCATCCATCCAATCCACTTCCTGTTTACAGTCAGAATGCCCTGGTGCAGGGTTGTACGGTTTCAGTTGGGGTAGGAAACGCTGAAAAATCTGCATGTTCTGGCACAGTTAAGTGAGGAGTGTTAACAAACAGTAGCCTTATGAATTAAGTGCATACTGTACTATTACCATGATCAAAACATTCTCAAATTGAATTTTAAAACCAGAATCATGCCATTTAAATAGTGAATGTAGTTTGAAATGTCATGTTCCTGGCAGATTGTCTATGACAAATTGAGAAAGGGAGAAAATTCACGGCTTCCAATATTATACACCTTTATCTTAATTCTGGCAGAATGATGGTTCTTGACTTAATCAAATGTAGGCTGTTGCCTTGTAACTGTAAGTTAATCTCCGTAAAAACATCCCACTCACTCGTGATGAGATTAATGAGTGTATAAACAATGTACTGAATGCCCTTATAAAAAGAACAGAAAAACTAAATATACGTGTGAAAAAAATAATAAAAATATTGTGTTTCCTACTTTTCTTCCTTTTTAATTTTTGTATAAAAATTTTATGCTAAAATAAATGTAAACTCCCATGGATATGAGAAACCCTGTGCAAGAACTTTCGTTTTTTCTTTTTTACGTAAGTGATGCCGATTTAATAACTATACTCTGTTTCACCTCAAGTTGGCAGTGTTGGGAAAGGTAGGGAATGTAACAATCCGCTTGAAAAAGTAGTTCCAACATGTTCTGGAATTTAAATCAATGCAAATGCACAGAAAATTATTAAAAAGTATCATGTATTATATAAATTGTAGGTTTAAAGATATATTTTAAGTTAATCACATCTTAAAAGCATTTATTCTTTAATCCCTGTGAACTAATACAGTAGAAACAACCACATGATTTTTTGGCTGACAACAACAATATTTGGCTAAAAAAACCGGTTTTCAAGAATTACATTCTTCCCAAAATATTCAAGGCCAAATCAACGCTTTATTCGGCGTTTTAAAGTCCGTTTAGATAATATTTTTACATCTCGGCCATCTTAATTTGTTGTTTTTGAAATTTTAAACATTTTTTACAACAAAACAGTTCTAAATATCAAAAATATATAATTTTGTATTAAATTATTATAATAAATTTTTTTTCTTTTAAATGTTAAAATTTATTGAGCTGAATATATAAACTTTGCATATAATGTTGTAACATAATTTTTTTAAATATGCATTGAGATATTTTTTCCAGATAAACTATAAATTTTATAAAAGATTATAAGTTTTAATATTGATAAATTTTGAAATTAATCCCCAAATTCTATTATGAACTTCTGTATATCTTAAGCTAACTGAATAAACGCATTTACATGTAATATGAATAATAATTACAAACTGATTTAAAACAGTAATAATGGAAAACAGATGATTAATTATTTATAAACAAGATAGAAATTTTTTTTTTATAAACAGATGTAATAAATGAAATTATGAAACTAAAGAGATATATGAGCTGTTTATTTTGAAAATAGCATAAGTCACTCTAAAAATCAATGTAATGATAGCATGTGAATTTAATTTAACCGTGATTTTTCATTTAAAAAATACAATCAACATGTTGGGAACTATTGAGATTTTATTCGAGAAAAGTTTTGCTTGTTAATTAATCAATATTTTTTAACATATTGAAACATAAACTCTTAAATATTTCGATTAAAGAAGGGGCTTATACTATTATCAAAATAAAAACTCATACAATTTTAATGAACAAATTTTTCAAGAGTAATTTTTTTGCTCGCCAAATATGGAGAATTTTATTTGTTATAGTCACACTCTTCTCCTAGAGTAACCCTGTAGTGGTTGTGATTTGGTCCGCGTACCCTTCCCAGCGCTGCCAACTTAAGGTGAAACGGAGTATAAATGATAGCATTGGATGACTTTACTGTATGGCTAATGTGGTTAACATTGGTAACACATTGTTATTTTAGAAAATGTTTCAGTCTTCAGTCAAAACATGGATAATAAAATTTGGCACAAGGGGGAAAAAAATTTGTTATTATTTTCAAAAAAATATTATGCTCCTTTATTTTAATTCTTGCAAGAAATGGCAAAATGATGGTCCTTGACTTAATCAAATGTAGGCTGCTGCCAAATAACTGCAAGTTAATCTCATTAAAGTTAGTAAGTAAATCTGTTCAATAGATAAAATGTCGTTTCCACTTGATTACATTTTTTTCGAAAAAAATTGGTTCTTTAACATCACAAAACTTTCAAGCAGTCAACAAAAGTACAAAAAAAAAAAAAAAATTTACAAATTTAAGCTTTTCAAGAGAGAGCAGCGTACTTTAGTGTGATGGAGTTAATAATGAAAGTTCTCATAATTTTTCTTCACATCATTGTGCGAATAACCGCATATTCAATGCATTGCCTTGGTTTCAGTTTACTGCTTTGATGACTAAATGAAGAGATTCATTGAATCTACGATTCAGATTTTAATTACTACATGATGTCATTGGATGACGTATTGTATTGCTAATACATAGATTGTTAATATAGTTGACATTGGTAACACATTGCTGTTGTTGTTTCTAATGCCATCTGGCTCATGAAATTCATCGTGGCAAGAGGCTAGATGTATGCCTGCAATTGGCCTTAGCCTTGAGCACCATACAGGTTTCCATCTTTATTTCCATGCTGCACTGCTGGTCACCGTAAATGCAACACCCTCAAGGAAGCATGCGAATAACATGAAATTTACAACATGCATTTGCGGAGGTGAGATATGCAAATGATTAGAATTTAAGCGCAGACACACATCACATGCGCCTATGGCATCACCTCAAAGCGCTATTTAAGGCTTGGAGATTTCGACGATTTATGTTCGGCAATTGTGTTTTTCTTGTGGTTTTTTCCAAAAACGATAAGTTATGTCTCGTGAGAAAACAGCTATCAGCTTTTGATCAAGTATCCGAAGTTCAACAGAGAAGTATAATGGCCTACCGAGATTGTGGATTATCTTTCAAGAAAATCGGTAATCGCGGTTGGACTAAACCAAACAACTGTATGCGGATATGTGACCGCTGGATGCAGGAGAGTACGACGGACCGCCGTGGTCGCATCACATCCACCTCAGTGCACCACTTCACGCGGAGGACAGGCAAATTGTGCGCATGGCAGTGACGGATTGCTCAGTCACATCATGAACCATAGCACAGCACATTGAGTCTGTAACGCATCATTCAGTGTCTGCGCGTACTATTCGACGCAGTTTACAGCAGCGTGGTCTGTCAGCAAGACGTCCATTGCTTGGTCTACCCTTGACGCAGAACCGCAGACGTCTCCGCCGCCAATGGAGCGATGAAAGAAGGATGTGGGTGGCAAAATGAAATGAAGTTGTCTTTACTGACGAGTCACGCATCTGTCTGCAACACCACGATGGTCGGATTCGAGTCTGGAGACACCGTGGAGAGAGGATGCTAAACAGCTGCATCATGCACCGCCACCCTGGTCCTGCACTGGGTATTATGATATGGGGCAGTATTGGATATCACTCTTGTACTCCACTAGTACGCATTGCCGGTACTTTAAACAGCCAGCGCTACATCTCCGAGGTATTGGAGCCAGTTGTCCTTCCTTACTTTCAGGGCTTGTTCTCAGCCATATTTCAACTGGATAATACACGTGGCACGCATTGTCCAAAGGTTCTTCGTCAATTACCAGATTGAATTGCTTCGCTGGCCGGCTCACTCTCCGGATCTTTCACCAATAGAAAACATGTGGTCCATGGTTGCCTAATGATTGACCCAGATTACACCCCCAGCTACCACACCAGATCAACTTTGGCAACATGTGGAAGCTGCTTGGTCAGCTGTACCCCAAGAACACATCCAAAGTCACTTTGAATCAATGCCGAGGCATGTGGCAGCGGTGATCAACAATGGCGGCTACTCTGGCTACTGATTCTGGCAGGAACCACACTTCACAGAAGTCTATAAATTTAATCATTTGATACTTGGTCAACATGTTATCTACAAAATAAATTTTGTTGTGCTATCTCTTGTCTTTCTTGGAGTTGCATTTACGGTGGCCAGCAGTGTATTATCCATGTTTTGATTGAAGACTGAAATGTTTGCTAAAATAGTGACACATTGCTATTTTAGCAAATGTTTCAGTGTTCAATCAAAACATGGATAATAAGGTTTGGCAAAAGGAAAAAAGTTTTGTGTAATAATTTTCAGAAATACTAAAGATTTTTAATGTAAATTTGAAATTCCAAAGGTTGTTTCAAAAGTGTTTGAAAAAAAAAAGTTATGTGAAATACGATATTTTAAATCAAAAGCAAATTTAAATAAAGCAACAATAAAAGCATTTACTTTTTCAGGACGTAGACTTGATTAATCACAATGATCAGAATGAGGTACAGAGCAATGTGAATGTTTTGTCCCTGAAAAAGTGCCAAAATGGATTCATTTTAGAAAAGGCAAAAATGGTAATATGTCATTATTTTTGAACAAGATAAAAGTATATTGTCGTGAAATAAACAATATATCATATTCTAGGTTTATTAGAGTTTTTTTCTCCCTTTTTTTGATTTTGATACAGATAAAATGAAATCAGTTTTAAAAAGAACAGAAATGTTGGAAATTTCACCCCTTGCCATACTTTGGAGTCTCTGAAGTCAAAATTACAACGCATTACACACATTCATTTTAACATTTTTAGTTAATATATTTTTAACTAATCGGAATTTAAATGTTCAAAACAATTCTTCAGATTATTTCCCATCTTATGGTACCTTTGATGCGATTCTGCATTTAGTGGTTCGTGTAAAAGTAGCGTCACATATATATATGCATACATTTGTTTACTCTCAAATTTTTATAAACTAGATAGAAAAATATGTATTTATATTATAACAAAGTATTATGTAAATAAGTAGATAGCATCTGTAAGTGGAATATTCCAGTCATTAAAAATTAAAATGATTGTTGAACCCATTTTTTCCCTCACCCTCTGTAGACCTCTTGCAGGCCACCATTAGACCATTGGAGTTCGGTGTAGACTCTAACAGCAGATTTTTCATTTTTAGTAAAAATATTTATTCACTCTTGGGTAGAATTTGGTTACAAGGAGAAAAAAAATTATTTATCAGTACTACGTATGCCAAAATAAAGTTCTACGGTATGGATATATGGAGTAAAATTATTTCAATATTTAATATTGCCACAAAAAAGGATTAATGTTGTTTGATTTTTTGCCAGTTTTCTATAAACTTAATTCTTGAGTATAATAACACAGTACATAACCTGATAGAATTCTCTAAGAAGGTATTCATATTTTGTCATGATATTCCTTCAGTTTCCTATATATTGCTCATGTTAACCTGATTTTCATGATAAAGTATTTTATGAACATATTTTTAGTAACTAATATTTAATATATCTTTTAGATTTTGATTGATTTAACTGAATGATTTGTTATTTAAAAGCCTACAAATTTCTTCAGATATGAGAAAATTTTTTTAGCTGATTGTTTTAAGCTGTGACAACCAGCCAGTAGCGCACACAGGAATTTTTCTAGGGGGGAGGGATTTTTTATCAGGCTTCTTCTGATTTTGTCGATTTTCGGGAACAAAACACAGTAAAAAACTAATTATTGAAGAAATAATTAGCATTAATTAATAAAATTAATCATTAATAACAAATACTTAATTAAATTTTACGTATTATATACTTAAAATTATAATCAATCAGAAAAATAAAGGGCTTTGAGGGGGGGCAGGGTCCGGACCCCCAGCCTCCCTCTTGTGTGCGCCACTGCAACCAGCTGAATATTTTTATTTCATAACTTATAATGAAGAATGAAATTCTGCTTCTACCTGTGTTCTACATTATATTGATTACATTTCTTTCTCTTTTAGATAGTTGTGAAAATAAATTCATATTCTGAAATGAAGGAAGGTGCAAGACCCATTTTCTCCATTGCAGACCTTAAATTGAGAATTATGTTGTCACAGCTATGAAAAAACTTGAACATTTGAAATCAGAAAAATGACTTTCACTCAAAGGAACTCAAGGCATCATTTACATGTTCATGATGATAAATAGACTTATATTTATGAAATCTGAAAAAAGGATTTTTCTCAAAAATGTGTGTGTTTTAAAAAAATATTTATGTATTCATATAAAGAAAAAGTCCTATGTTTGTAAAATGTGCAACAGCAGTTCTTCTCAAAATTGTCATTTAAAAGAACATTTATTTATTCATACCAAGGAAAAGCCTTATGTTTGTGAATTGTGCAATGAGGGCTTTTCTCAACCTGGTAATTTGAAAACACATTTACTTATTCATACAAAGGAAAAGCCTTATGTTTGTGAGATGTGCAGCAAGGGTTTTTCTCGAAGTGGTAATTTAAAAACATTTACTTATTCATACAAAGGAAAAGCCTTATGTTTGTGGAATGTGCAACAAGGTCTTTTCTCAACTTGAACATTTGAAAACACATTTACTTATTCATACAAAGGAAAAGCCTTATGTTTGTGAGATGTGCAGCAAGGGTTTTTCTCAAAATGGTGATTTAAAAAGACATTTACGTATTCATACAAAAGAAAAGCCTTTTTTTTGTGAAATGTGTAACAGGAGCTTTTCTCAACATGGTAATTTAAAAACACATTTACTTATTCATACAAAAGAAAAGCCTTATACTTGTGAAATATGCAACAAGGGTTTTTCTCAAACTGGTAGTTTGAAAGCACATTTACGTATTCATACCAAAGAAAAGCCTTTTGTTTGTGAATTGTGCAACAAGGGCTTTTCTCAATCTTGTAGTTTAAAACACATTTGCTTGTTCATACAAAGGAAAAGTTTTATATTTGTGAAATATGCAACAAGGGTTTTTCTCGGAATGTTCATTTAAAAGTACATTTACGTATTCATGCAAAGAAAAGCCTTATGTTTGTGAAATGTGCAACAAGGGCTTTTCTCAAGCTTCTAATTTAAAAACACATTTGCTTACTCATACATAGAAAAAGTTTCATATTTGTGAAATGTGCTACAATTGTTTTTCTCAAAATGGTGATTGAAAAAAAAAACATTAATTCATACAAAGAAAAAGTCTTATGTTTGTGAACTGTGCAACAAGGGCTTTTCTCAAAATGTCTCCTCAAAATCACATTTAGTTACTCGTACAGCTTGTGGGATAATTAGGTATGGGAAGTGAATCTAATTTCACAACACAAATACCCTTTTAAATAGATATTAAGAACAACTGCAATTTTTTGTGTTAAAGAATTCATAATTATTTTATTTTACACTTCTGGTGTGAATCAAGCTCACAGAATTAAATATTTGAACAAAATTTTATTAAATATTTTTCTCTTGTCAATTTTTAAGTAGATGGAAGTTGATAATTTTGAAATAAAATTCATTTAATTAACAGAATTATGGAAAGCAAAATTTGCAGAAAAATCTGGAAGATACACTGATAACAACAGCTATTTTAAATTGCTGTATGCCATTGCCAGAGCGATTTAATTATTTGAAAAAAGTTGCACGCGCTCTGCTTTCTGCGTTTTGTTCTACATATCTATGTAAACAAATTTTTGTTCATATGAAATATATTTTGAATCCACAAAAGTGTTGCGTAGCAGTTGATAAATTCGGAATCATGTATCAGATTGAAAGTTGGCAATTGTTCCCTGATATTCCTACATTAAATAGAGCTTTTCACACTCATACACAGGGAAAATTTTACATTAATATTTTAATTTTTTTTACTGGACAAATATAATTAATGTTTTTTTTCTACTTATTTTTATGAATGTTTTTTAAAATGCTTAATTTATGTACAATTTATGTTTTATTTATATTAAAGAATAATCATATTTTATGTTTGCTTCTTATTTTAATTAGTATACTAAAAAGATGCATATTTATGTGTACAATTTTAAGGAGTTTAACCATGTTTTTTTGGTAAAAATTGAGTTTCACATTTTTTTTCTATACTGTAATCTTAAATCAGTTATCACTTTACATATTAAAATGAAAGTAATTATTTATGGAACATTTTGAAATTTTAAAAAGACTATATATTTGTAGTGTAAACGAAAACAAATGCTGGAGAAGATGGTATAATTTTGAATTATATATAATTCAGAAACAAAACGACATCATTAAATACATAAACATAAATAGAATGAATTGAATGGCCCATATACTTTGAATGCCTGATAATAATGTTGTCAATAATAACAAGAGCATTTAAAAATAAGGTAGATTAGAAATATAAAATTAGAACCTATGTATAATTCTGAGTGTTATGTTTCTGATCATCTACTAATAATTGTGAAATTTGTCATAACAGGTTTTGTTATTTAAAATGTAAATATATGCTGTATATCGTCGGCCTAACTGATTTGATATAGATTTAGCAAAGCGCGGTGAACAAAACATTCCCTCTTGTTTTGTCCAGCCATGCCTCAAGCGCTCTCCACTTTTAATTTATTCCTTCGATCAGTATAATCACTATTTTTTTTTATTTCATTATAAAACTAGATTTCGAAGGGAGAGGTGGTGGCAAGATTTTAACGTAAAATAAGTACGCACAGAAAGTTATATGAATGTATTACACTTCCAGATATAAATTATTTGCACTATTTTAAGCATTCATTACACAAAATTTGTAACAATGTGTTACTTTTGCTGAGCAGAGATCAGTTTAGGAAGGTGTTTTCAAAAATCAACTCAACAAGAGATTTGCGGGAAGCCAAAAATAAATTTAAAAAAATCCTTTTTATCTCAGCTATTAGATCTACAAACTTAATATTTAATGTATTTTTTTTGTTCAGTTCAGATATGCAAAAAGACTTCTTTTTTGCTTTTGTTTGTTTAATAAGCAATTCACGATTGTAATATCGTCTATCTTGGTGAACATAAACAACAACTTGAGGCCTAGCCCTACTGTATCAAATTAACATCCCAGATGGAGTTACGCAGTCTGATAATTAGACCGACGATATGATATGTCATCATATGCTAATGTAAATAATTTTGGATGTGAAATGTGATATAAGTAGTGACCAGTCATCATAGTTTGAAATAAGTCAAAGTTCACAAATTCTTGAGTTGCTCCATGCCGAACTGTGTGATCCAATTAATATCAAATCATATGGTGGTAAAAAAATATTTTATGGTAATTGTAAGTGATTTTTCTGATATGTGTACTTAATTTATTTCTTAAAAAATAAATATGAAGTGTTTAATATATTTTCTCAATTTAAAGCTAAATATGAAAATTAAACTGATGAAAGGATTAAAAAAATGAGAACTGATAATGAGTTGGAATTTGTAAATAGATACTTACCTGGCTAATTCAGGAATATTTCATGAAAAAACTATTCCATACAATAGTGAATCAAATCGTAAGGCAGAAAGAGCCAACCGTTCTCTAGAAAGAGCTAGATCTTTATTATATGAAAGTAAGCTTCCTTTAAAAATTTTGGCTGAAGCTATTAATCCATTTGAAATTTGGACAGGTAATAAAGCGAAATTAAATTATCTCAAAAAATTTGGCTGTGTGGCCTATATTGAGGAGAGATCAGTTACACTCATTGAATCTTTAAAAGGTAGTTGTTATTTAGATGAGATTGAAAATGAAACATGTGGGATATATATATATTATTGACTTATTTTTTGAAGTCTCTCGAAAAATAAAGAAAATTAATCAAAATACAGATAAAAAAGTAGTATCGTCCAATTTTGAAATAAATAATGAGCCTGTAGCAATTGAGAATGATTACTCAATTCCCTTTTAGCATCAGACAGACACAATCCAACTCCTGGTACTTGAATTGAATGTGGCACAAAATCAAATCCCTATTAGACGATCGGAAAGACTGAAATCTAAGCAGATGTCAGTTCATTTAACGGATAATGTACCGAACTCTTATCTTGAAGCAAAAAAATAGTGCTAATTGGAAATTAGCAATGAAGAATGATTAGATTCGTTAGAAAAACATAAAATTTGGGAAATAGTACAAAAACTTGCGCGAAATCAAAATTAATAAAAACTAAATGGGTATATACACTCTATAACAACAACAACAAAAAAAAAACAACGACGCACCAAGAACGACTTGTCCGATAGAGACAAAAATTGGTGTGTCGAAAAATTATGTACAGAATAGAAAACGATTAAAATTTCAGAAAAATTGAATGATTTATTGCAGAGTTACAAAGTAACGAGATCTATAAGGTGTTGATCTACCTCTAGCCTGGATGCAAGCTGCTACATGACGTGACATAGAGTGATAAAGCACCCTAAATGTCCCCTGCGGTATTTCTTGCCAAATTTGCTCCATTGTTGGGCCAGGTCATTGTCATTCCCTGGTAGATGCAGTAGCCTTCTCATCATATCCCAGACATGCTCGATTGGAGAACGATCTGGTGATCTGCCTGGCCAAGGAGGAGTTTAACAAGCTGTAAGACAGTTCATATCAACACGTGCCGTACTTGGATCCAGCATTATCTTGCTGAAAAATAGGGCCAGAGTACCGCAAAAGGAGCGGCAGCAAAGCAGATCTCAGAATGTCATCTACGTACTACTGCACTGCAAGTTTCCACTAATGACAACCAAAGGGGTCCGGCTGTCAAAAGAAATGACATTCCAGACCATAACTCCTGTTTTAAGGCCTATGTGGCGTGCAGTAGGAAAGCAGGAGGACGCTGCCAAGGGCGTCTCCAGACACGTCTTCGATGATCGCCAGGACACAGTTGGAAGTGGGATTCGTCACTAAACATTATACCTCCCTAGTCAGCATGATTCCAACCTAATCAAGCCAAGAACCACTGTAATCTGCCTCGACAGTGTGAAGACGAGAGTAGCAGGTGGCTTAGCGGTCGGTGCGAGCGTAAATTTCACTCCATCAGCCTTCTGTGAATGGTTATGGTGAACACTTGAGTGTGGGTCACACATCTGATGGTTGATAACGATGAATCAGGCGCTGTGACAGCTGATCTGATAATCAATCTGTCCTCCCGATCTGCTGTGGCCCTAGGTCGACCGCTACTTTCATGACGCTGAAATGTGCCACTGTCCACCCATTCTTGCCAGCTTCTTTTAATGGCGGCATTGCTTCGACACATATGACGAGCGATTCTCCGATTTGCCCAACCTGCCTCTTTCTGTCCAATGATATGACCACTTTCAAACTCTGATAGTTGCTCGTAATGAGCTTGAATCCTGCGGCAAGTCATTTTTTTACTCGCTAAAAGGTAGAGAATTGCTTCTTACAGACATCTGGCTGAGTGCGCAGTTCCGATGCTTTGTAGCTCCCTCTATGCATTCACGGGACACCAAATTTTAATCATTTGCATGTTCGGTACAAATGCCTTTGCATACGAAATTTCATTACAATCGGGCAACTCATTGGTGCGTCGTTTTTTTTTTTTGTTATAGACTGTAGTTTAAAACTGCTAATGGGTATATAGTTTTATACTTTTATGCTGGTTAAATGTAAAATACAAATTAAGGCTTGTAGCAGCTGGTTTTAATCCAAATATATAAAAATATAGATTATTCCGAGTCGTATTCACCAATTGTAAATATTGAATCTTTTTGATTGTTAATTGTACTTGCAGCTAAATTAAAATTAAATGTTAATTTCTTTGATGTAAAAACTGCATACATATATGGTTATTTAGAGGAGACTGTGTATGTGTTACCTCCTCTTGGTTATGAGAAATTAATTGGAGATGACAGTTTGTAAATTGAAAAAGAGTATTTATGGTTTGCCACAGTCAGGTAGAAACTGGTATATGAAAATAAAGTGGGAATTAGAAAAATTTGGTTTAAAACAATTAGCTTCTGATAATTGTGTATTTATTAAAACTGATAATCAAAGTGCTCTTATATGTAAACTGCTGTTTGTAAAAAATGCATCAGCATGAAGGAATCATCAGAATTACCTGAAATTTAATGCTCAAATGACTTGTATTAGTACAAATAAATGACGAAATTTTCAAAGCAAATAATGATAATAATATTAAGTGTCCGAAATCAGTATTTGGTAAAGCTACCACGCACTGCAATAAGTGCTGCTATACGACGTGGCATGGAGTCAAACAGACTTTGAATGTCTGCTTGTGGAAGAGAATTCCATATTGTTTGTATGAGCAGCAAAAGTTCGTCTTTTGAAGCTGCAGGACACGGATCACGAGCGAGACGCCAACCAACCAAATCCCACACGTGACATATCCGGCAAATAAGCAGGCCAAGGAAAACTTTGCTTGTGTTAGGCTGAACAGAAGTCTCGAACAGTCTTTGCAACATGTGGGTGTGCATTACCCTGCTGAAAGATAGCTCCAGGGATGCCTAGAAGGAAGGGAATGACTTCGGGCTATAGCACTTCACGAACGTTCCTGTTGCTATTGAGATTACCCTCAAATCGTAGCAAATTGGATCATCAATGGTACGAAATCGCACCCCAAACCATAACTCCGGGTCTTAGGCCACTATGTCGTTCGGCAGCGTTCACCGGCACAGCGTCTAACGCGAATGTGGCCATCATGGTCCCACAAATTGAAGCGTGATTCATCTGAAAAGACAACTTGATGCCAATCAGCTTGCCAGACTCTGTGCTGATGAGCTCATTACAGAGGCAGCTGTCGATGGTTTGCCGTGAGGGGATCCTTTATAAAGGCACCCTTGCACGCAATCCACGGTACAGCAGACGTCGACGAATTGACGAAGCCGACATTAGTACACCATTAGTAGTAGTTCAACGTGCGTTCAACAGCCTGGAGGAAGCCATACGGTCATTCACCACCATGCGGAGACCGTGCGCTGACGTCATCTTCCGTCATCCACTTCCAGTTTTTCGAGTTATTCGGTGCTCGTCGGTCACTGCTTCCAAGCTCGCATCACTGTGGAACTGTTCCGCTGCACACGAACTCCTATTGGGCGATAGGAAAATCCTCCTTCTCGAAGGCCGATAACTTTCCCCGTTCAAACTCCGTAAGTTGTTGGAATTTCTCCTTATTTCGTCGTGGAGGCATACTTGGGTCTCACTAAACGTTCGCCACTGACAAATAATCATTAACTATTTTCAACGTCCCTCTACAGTCCTCTATTTATATGCTTTCATCATCTGTTCAAAGGGTGCTGCGCATGCCACGCATGCGCGGTGCTTCTGAAACCTTTACTATTTTACGTAACATCCTATAGTTGATATTTGCTTGCAAAGTTAATTTAATTCTGATGATTTCACGGTGTTGCATTTTTTGCAAACAGCAGTGTATGTATGTATAGATGATTTATATATTTTTTGTAACAATGATAAAATGTATGAAGATATTGTAAGTAAGATTAAAAATGTATTTGAAGTGGTTGAAAACAAAACTAATAAGTTTTTAGGCATGGAAATTGAAAAATTTGAAAATGGTATTTGGTTATCCCAGGTGTGACTACATTAATTTATTATTGGTCAAACATAATTCAGAAAATTGTAAAAGTGTCAAAACTATACAATTGTGAAAGGGGAAGATAAAAATTTTCCTTCTACAAATGAATTTATTGACATTACCATGTATCAGGAATTAATTGGAGAATTTTTATATTTAGCTGATAGAACTCGCTGTTGCATTTCCTTTGTAACGTCTTATTCATCCCAACTTAATCATAATTTTGAGAAGAGACATTATAATTTGGCTAAAAGTGTATTAAGATGTTTGATGGGCACAAAAGATAAAAAATTGTTTTTATGAAATAAATTTGGTATTTTAAATGCTAGTTGGGGAAATGCAGAAAATCGAAAATCAT
Organism: Trichonephila inaurata madagascariensis; assembly: GCA_019973955.1. Classification (NCBI taxonomy): domain Eukaryota; kingdom Metazoa; phylum Arthropoda; class Arachnida; order Araneae; family Nephilidae; genus Trichonephila; species Trichonephila inaurata. The sequence goes on from BMAV01009970.1 coordinate 23,359, forward strand.
TTTCTGGTGGTGTAGTTTTACTTGGTTATTCATTAAATTTATGGGAATGTCGTAAACAGAAAAGTATTAGATTATCAACACATGTGTATTTTCTATTTCTGAAATAATTTCCAAATTATATTTGTAAAGATATAATTTGGCCTGTAAATTTGAATTAAAATATGATCAATTTATAAATAATGCTGTAACTTTAAATTCAGATAGTGAAGCAACAATTCAGTGGATTAAGGGCACACGTTCTTCAAATATCTCAAGGCATATGAATTTACATCTTCATTTTTTTAAGAAAGCCATGAGTGTAGAAAAGCTGCAATATTCAATGCAAAACATTTCATTACTCTCTTGATTCTATGTCACTATGTTTATTGTTATATTTTATGTGTATTGTGCATAAATTTATAATATTAGAATTGTGTGAAAAAAATTGATCACTCGCAGGAGGGGTATGTTGGGTTGAAGTCTTTCACAACTGGGATGCAGTATTAATATACATAATGTCACAACAGTTGGAAATCCCATCTAGCATTTATTTCATATGATCAAAACGTTATTCCAGACACTTTCTGATGAGCAAACATATTTATATCATTCATCTGGTTTGATACACAGAACAAATGGAAAGCAACCTGAAAAAATCACAATTATATAAAACAAGGGTGGCCAACCCGCGGCACGGCAACGTTGTAATAGTAGCACGCGAAGATTTACTGAAATTTTTTTAAAAAAATTGAAAATATAACAAAAAACATGTTTTACAGTTTTATTGAAATGCGGTTATCTCTCACAAAAATAGATAAATAAAACCCTCAAAATTTATTTTAAATACACTTAGTTAAATTACAATAGAAAGTTGTCTCATGTAGAGAACACACCATTGTGTGCGCCGGTTCTCCAGAGTGCACTCACCATATTTTGGCATTTGAGGGATTGTGTTTCAATATATCTGGGAGAAAACAATGAGTTGCCCTAAAGATTACTCAAGTATGAAGATTGGCTATGTGATTTACCTTTTCCTACTGATATTACGGGGCGTCTAAATAATTTAAATTTAAGATTAGAAACAGGTAACATTGATTTTTATCCTAGTTGGTCATATATCTTTTTGTGTGAATAAACTTCTGGCTTTTTTGCCGCCACTTTTGAGTAAAAAGCTTAACACATTTCATATTATTGCAGGAACTATTTATGAAATTCAATAATGCTCCGAAGTATATGATGTATTTAAAAATTTAATATTCATTTTGCATGATTAATTCAGTACTAGATTTGATTATTTTCAAGATGATAAAAAAACCACTCATCTGTTCACAAACCCCTTTTTAACTTGTGACATCTCACGCGTCCTTCCTCTAACATAACCTCTGTGTTCTTTGACGACCACGATTAATGGCAAATCTTTTCCAACCCCAAAACCAAAATGAAAAGAAACATAGATGCAAATAAGATAAAAAAGGTAAAAGGGAAATTTGT
>BMAV01009971.1:0-102460 GCA_019973955.1 Trichonephila inaurata madagascariensis
TTTAAATTTACAATATGTAAAATTAGTAAACAAAAAAAAAAAAAAATACACAAATATATATATATATATACGGGGGGGTTCTAAAAGTTTCCGATCTGACAAAGAAACAAGACATTTTTTCTGAATTTTTTTTATTATTTTTCAACATAGTCTCCTTGTTACTCTACACACTTCTCCCAGCGATGCTCCAATATTTCTGTAACCCGTCCAAATAGTACTCGACATTTTTCTCTGCAAAATAATTGTTCATGAAGGTGATTGCCTCTTCATTTGACGAGAATCTCTGTCCTCCGAGCGCAATTTTTAGATAAGGGAACAAAAAGAAGTTGCTTGGGACTAGATCTGATGAGTAAGGCGGATGGTCAAGCAGTTCAATCCATAATTCATGGATTTTCGCCATGGTAACCACTGAGATGTGAGACGGTGCGTTGTCATGGTGAAACAGGATTTTCCTTTTATGCAAATGCGGCAGTTTTATCGAAAGTTCTGCCTTCAGCTTGTCAAGTAATGATGTATAGTATGCTCCTATAATGGTGTTTCGTTTTTGAAGAGAATCGATTGAAATAACTTCATGACTATCCCAATAAAATGTCACCATCAATTTCCCAGCCGAAAAAACAGTTTTTGCTTTTTGGGAGCCGGTTCCCCCTTTGCAGTCCAGCAGTTTGGATTGTATTTTTGTTTCGGGCGTATAAGGGTGTATCCAAGTTTCATCTATAGTAATCTATCAGTGCCAAAACTCGGATTTATTGCGCCTAAACTGCGCCAACAGAGAGTTGGAAATGTTCATTGGAACACATTTTTGGTTTAGCATGAGCAAACGTGGCACCCAAAGCGCGGACAGCTTTCTTATGCCTAAATGTTCATTTAATATGTGACAAACACGTTCTTTTGGCATGTTCATAATCTTTGCTATCTCTCTCACTTTAATTCGGTGATCGTCTAGCACCATTTGGTGAACTTTGGCGGCGTTTTCATCGGTAGTTGCAGTATTTGGACGTCCCTAACGTTCATCGTCTCCCAAGCTCTTACGGTCACGTTTAAATTCAGCTGCCCAAAATTTCACTGTGGTAAATGATGGTGTAGAGTCCCCATACACAGAATCCAACTCATCTTTTATTTGCGTAGGCGTATTACCTTTCAAAAACAAATATTTGGTAACATCTCGATACTCGATTTTGTCCATTTTCACAAAAATACTCACATCAACTCACTCAAACGACTATTACATAACAACTGCGTGTCCAAAATGGCTGAAACTTTGGTGAGTAACTGTCAACAGATGGACAACGAAATTCACTAGCTTTTATTGACAAGTGTTGCCATCTTCACGTTGAGGTCGGAAACTTTTCAGACCATCCTCGTATATATATATATGAGAAAAATAGGTTGCATGGATTGTAATTTTTTTTAAACCCTAGAAGGGAAACTTGATTTAGATATTTCCACAGTGAAATTCATTTGTGAAATGCATCACAGATTAGGAATGAGAGTTTTTCATATTATACAAATCAAGTAAGTTTTAAAATTCCGATATATGTAACAAATTTGCATTTGTTTCCTTTAAGATATACTATGAAAACTTCGTTTAGCATATCTGTATAAGAGATGGTATATAAAGCGAAATTTGCCTCAAAAAAGATAGATTGATTCTAATAGAAATTAGAAAATGTTATAAAGCATATTGCTGTCCATAAATTGAATGTGACATTAGAAATTTTCTTAGTTATCTCGTGTTTAACTCCTTACGTAACATATAACCACTAGTGGATACATGCTATGCGTAGGACAGAATCCCATTATATCCTCATGTGGATACATGACTTATTTAAGTGTACACACAGTGTACCTAGCACAAGAAAATTATATTTTTCTTTATTGGGACTTTATATAGAATAACAAATGTTAGGTTACAAAATGTCTGGATTACAAAAATTTGAAAAAATAGGAAAATTGAAATTAAAATTACAAATCTCTTTCTGAAATTGCTCGAAGTATTCCTTGGGACAAAAAGCATTGCCACATGTTTCATACAAGTGTAATGTCATTTTTGTTTCATTTCTTCATCTTTATCACAAATAAATAAATCTGTATCAGAGTCACTGTCGTATTCATCGGTTTCTGGCAAATATTCTCATTCAGTATCACTTTCGTTGAAAACCAACGAAGCTGCCCTATTGCAAGAAAAAGTAAAAATAAAAAACAAAAATAGTTATACGAACTTTAGAAAGAAAGACGAGACACGAACGAACGGGAGCCCTAGTCAGCGTCGAAAGGGAAAATGAAAGGTGAGTCGAAATTCAAAAAAATCCCCCGAAACCGGGGGTTTTCATGGGGGGTAAAGTCGGATACCAAAGGGGTTTAAAACTTTTAGAAAAAAAAATTTGTACACGTGGATGCTTGCACGGCAAGTAAGTTATTATATTACCCAATCCCCCTTTTTTCCCTTTAAATTTTTTTAGATTAGATATTCCCAATATATGTAATTTTATTCCAAAGATGAGTCCACCTTTTCACACATTTTTTTATTTTCCTTAACGCCACACAGAAAGCATAGGCGCACAGTACAAGAAAACATTACATGACTGATTCTTCAGGCTAAAAGCAAAAGTACAATTTTGAGATGACTTCAAGCGATATTTATCACCTTTTACATTTAATTTACAACAAAAGTCTTAATGAGATATTCTACATCAATACTAAAATTCATATTAATAGTCCACGCACAACAATAAAAGAATAATTCATCTGTTATCTTTTAAATGTCAAAAATATTCCATATTTTCGCTTCTTCAAGTAATTAGTATAAAGTATTAACAGTTAGCGTTCTTTACGACATCCTTCCAATTTTAAAAAATAATAATCGACTTTACAGCGAAAAAATGATTTTCGCTTCACAATTTTTCAGCAGATAACATTCAATAAGTATTTGGAGTTTTCAGTAACTATGGATTATAACAAGATTTTAAAAACTGCTTTCCACACAGGAGAGCATAAAAAAATTATGAACTTAGTCCATGGATCTATAAAGGATGTGATTAAAAGAATAATAAATTTTGTGTCTGTATAAGAAACTATTTGTGTTTTTAATATATTTTCTCCTTTTGAACTCTTAATTTTTGGTAGAAACTTATATATCGTCATTTCACTTCTCTCGCTATTGATTTATATCTAATTCTTGAACAGTCTGAAAATTAGAATTGTTGCTTTATTACTATTACTGATCTATGAATAAATAAATTCTTATCCATTAGACTTTATTTTCAATGTTATTTCCTAGATTTAAAAAATTACTATCTGTTTCCGATATTTAATTATCTATACTTTTGGAACGTGATTTTAAAAGGATAAATGGATAATTTTCATGATATTTAGTGTCGTCAAATTAGAATAATGATAAAATTAAAGACATTATGACAAAAATTATTTAAATAAATATTTTGGTAATTAACTTAGAATAATATTTTTTAAAATGTTTTTTTTTGAAAAATGTTCTATTAAAATTTAACATTTTGGCATATTCTCATATCTCTCACAGAGGTTCAACTAAATTTTTGAAAATTCACATTATTTTCAGAGTTACCCCCAAAATTTGAAAATATATATATAATTATGGGCTTTTTTTTTAAAATTGCTCCTTTTGTTGTCGTAAAATATATATAAAACCCACTTCTAAGTTATATATTTCAAAATTTAGGGGACTTTCTGTAGAGACAGCTAATTCAGGCAAATGTTTTATAATAACTTTTTAAAAAAGGAAACATTTTAAAAATTATTCTAAGTTAATTTCCAAATATTGTATTTAAAAATTTTTAATCCAAAACAATTATATAAAATTTTATTCAATCCTAAAAGACACTAAATTGCTGAAATTATCCTTTTTGTCGCTTTATCAGCTCCATAATGATCCAAAAGAACACAGATGTTCCAGTTTAACTGCTGACATAAAGGGCACCTATTATAACCTGGGTGGGTATTGTGCCGTGTGGTTATTTCCTCATGGTAAAGACAGTATTAAACAAAAATTGGTTTATTAATTTCTCACACATATTGCTCACACAGTACAGGACGTCACATAAATTTACAAATACTAAATGTTTAAATTTTTAAAGCTCTATGTTCCGAAATTCTATTTCACACTTCACACACATCACATCTTACCTTTGTTTTTCTATCTTCTTCTCAATGATGCCATTCTGCACTAACTGAATTCAGCGTTTCTGTTGCGCCCTCTCGCCACAAAAGGGGATAGTTCATCAGTTCTTTAGTGGGCTAGTCCTGCAGTCCTTTACGTGGCCGCGGTAGCCGAGTGGTATAGGTATCGGACAGTGGCAAACCTGGTCACGAGTTCGAGCCCAGTACCACTAAAGACCCTCCGTGTAGGGCAGCGATGCACGTTAAATTTGTCGAGAGCTGAAACGTCCTCCCGTTGGTGTGGTAGTTTGGAGAGGGGGTGCCAGCTCAGGTGTCGTCCACGTCACTTGACCATGGTTCAAAATTACGCGGTCTGTCGCCAAAAGCCCCAGTGTAGCTAAAGCAGTGCGACGTTAATAATCAATCAACCTGCAGTCCTTTGCACTATACTTTCAAAGTGTATTTTTTTAGTTTTTTGGTGTATTCGCGATGCCTAACGCGCACACATATACTTTTTTTATTAAAAAACCTGAACTGTGCACAGGCACAATACTCTTTAACACCCTTTTATAAGCTTCACTTGTATGTAACGGTATCTTTGTACTCAATTTTTAAAAGGTCAGATTAATTCGAAATTTTGCTCACTTGTCCAGGACCGATGACAATACAATAATTTAAAAATTTTGTTCCGTTATCCTGATCAGGATCATCAGGATTAACGATTTCCCATTTTCAGATCCCCCCTCCTGCATCTGGCGACTAATTTCAGATCCCATTTCCAGATTTTCCGATTAATTCCAGATTTGGTGATTTGGTGACTAAGAGATTAAGTTACAACTTAGTCCGATTAACTATAAAAGAGTGTTTTTTTAGTTTTTTAAACTATAATTTTTACTAAACGGTTCACATAAAAAAACAGATCACGAAATATTTCACTTCAGCGTAGGGCACTTCTTTTTTCGAGGAGAGTACAACATTAAAACCCATGATTATTTTTGAATGAAAAACGATGCCGAAATCTAATTTCTCGAAAGTTGTTTTCATTTATGTACATAAGAAGGATAGATGGACGAAAACGGTGTAAAATTATGGATAAGAAATGTTTGGTGAGATTGCCCTGGTATTTTAAAGAATCCAGAATGTTTTTTTACACGCTTTTATTAGCTTCACCTGTAGTAACGTAATCTTTCAACTCGATTTTCACCTACTTTGAAAGATCAGGTTAATTTGAAATTTTGCACTTGTCAAGGACCGATGGCAATACAATCATTTAATAATTTTGTTCCATTCTCCAGATCAGGATCATCAGTATTAACGAATTTCCATTTTAAAATTTGGTGACTAATTTCGGATCCCATTTCCAGATTTGGCGACTAAAGATTAAGCTGCAACTCTAAAGCGAAAACGCTCATGGTTAATACAAATGCAAACAAAAATAAGGTGCTCTTTAGGTGAAATTAACTTTTTAGTTCAATTAACTATAAAAGCGTGGGGTTTTTTTTTTGTTAAACTATAATTTATTTAGTAAGGAACATGTTCAGATTCCATCTAAAGGATAATACGAAGAAATTGCTGATTGAGTGCATGGCATTTATTACAGATGGAAAAACGCAATCAGTTGAGCATTTAGATGTGTGTGTGTGTGTCAGTAACTATGTCAAAGCAAATTTAAAATGGCAGTGGTCTATGGTGAAAAAAACATTTACAAAAGAATCCCAAATGCATTTGTAGGTATCTAATTTTTATAGGTTCTTCTATTCTTTATTTTAAAGCTGTGATTTTTATACTCGCTGCATATAGCACACGCCCTATAATTTCGATCTTACTTTTTGTTTTAAAAGTGCGCGTTATACACCAGAATATACCATACCTATATATAGCAAATATGTTTAATAATTTTATTTCACTCACACTTATTTTGTCATTACAGTAGAAACTGTTTTTGTGCCGCCTTTTTTATGCGATTTTATTTTTGTGCGATTTTTTATGTGAGATGTTTTTTTATGCGGTGTATGAATTTCAATGGCTTTGGTGCCACTGTAATGTTTTCTATCTATTTACTAGTGGCGTAACGGAGACTGTTAGCTCCCCTCCTCCCTGAAAGTCAGGTTTCGCCTTTAATATTTTATAAATTGGGTAAATATGTATTTAGCGTTTGTCAAGCCTTGGGCTTCGAGAGTCCTGCCCCCGCCGTGACAGGACTCAATGGTTTTGACTCCATTGTAATGTTTTCTATCTATTTACCGGTGGTGTAGCGGAGAATGTTAGGACCCCCTCCCTGAAAGTCAGGTTTTACCTTTAATATTTTACAAATTGGGTAAATACATATTTAGCGTAAGCCAGGCCTTTCGCCCCTAGAGTTCTGCCCCCCCCCCTCCCGGGATGCGGGGGCTTACGTTACGCCACTGAAATGTAGACACTTCTAGACGCTCTATTCATTTGTTATAAACAGTCTCACGACAATGCGCATTCAATTGCTTTCTCTCAACTCTCCAGCAGCCCTATCTTGATTGAAGACTAAACTTTCAATGACAGTGATATTATCAACAATTTGATAAATTATGAAGACGGACAAGAAGCCGGATTCTTTGAGAGCGGATAAAAATATGCAAGCAAATTGGAAAAGCATTTTCTTAAAATAGATACCAGTTAAGAAAGGAGTGTAAAATTCCAAAAAAGTCTTCAATCATGTATATCTGGTTATCGCGGCATTTACACACAAGCTACTGAACCCCGACCTTCGTCACAATAACTTATCTCTTACTTTATGTTGCCAAAAAGTAAATTAATTGAAATTGTACCTTCAAGTGACGAAAGCGATTTTCAACTTACTCATTACAGGGCTTTGGATTAAGATGAGTTGCAATGAATTATGTATGTGCATTTTGAAAACTTATCCGTGTATACAATGAGAAACAATATGTTTTTAAAATGTTTCCATGTGTAATATTTAATTATTTATTTTGTTATGGAAGTACTCTTACATAAATTTCGCAAATAATTGGCATATTTTATAAATTAGACTTTTTTTATGCGGTCCCTATCCACCGCATTAAAAAAAGTTTTTTGTTGTATTTCCACGAATTAGTTTGTTTTATGTAAGAATTTATGAAATTTTTGAATATTTTTTTGTGCGTTTTTTTTTTTATGCAGTCCTATCTACCACACAAAAACAGGTTCAACTGTATATATTACACATTTCATTTTAAAGAAATTTTTTGCTTTTATTATATTTTTTTAACTAACTCAATTAGATTTTAGCACACTTTCCTATTTACATAAAATCAGAATGAGTGAAATCTCTTAAGGGTATCAGGATATGCTTGAAAGAGTACAATATCAAAAATAAGATCCTATGTTTTTCGGGACATATATCTTTAAAAATTTCCTATAGAGCTTAGATTTGTTTATGATCTTAATAAAGATATTTCAATAAATCTTTAGTAATACAAAAATAATTTTTTATTTAGAAATTTTTTGTGTGTAATTTAATTTGGACATAACTTTTGACATCTCATTATACATTCTTATGTTTACTTACTATTTTTTAAAAAAGCATCGCATAAATATATAAAATATTTTTTGCACATGTATAAAACAATACACAAAATATAGTAAACCTATTTTTTTAGTAAAATGTTAATATAGTTCCTTTAAAAAAATTATAAAACTTTGTAATTTTTAAAACTTCCATTTTTTTATACATAATTCTATTTTTACTTCGACTAAAAAAATAGGTTCACTATATGCACAGATATTCTGTATAGAAGTATAAAAAATTTGGAACCATATAGTGCAATACTTTTTTTAAAGTTTACCTAAAAGCAAAAAATTATGCTTTGGGGAAAAAAAGGAAAAATTAAACCTTTGTAAACATTTATTTATATTTTTGTCAATTACTTTTTTCATATTTTAAAGTTATTTCATAAACAAACATACAAGTGTAAAACATTTTTAGATTCGGAAAAATAAGCACTATTTTTTAATACTTAAATTGAAAAATCGATTATTTGAGTGTGTATGATGCCCTGATTCCCTTAATCTCACGCTTTGTGGATGACAATAATTAAAATTTCAAACTCCCTACAATATCAAAACAGTCTACCTCTTAATAGACAACAAGCAGTCATTTGATAATTATATTCCGAAACAAAAAATTAGCTTCGCTGCGATATCATATCATCTTCTAACTGACGAGTCTCTGTTTTGACAAATCATAATCAGCATGAGATGTCAGGGGAAATCATAGAATAATATATTTATTCATAATATAACTTATAGAGTGTCAGTAACATTTATTATATATTCAATATAAGAATAAGCATTGCCTTGCAGGAGCGATATATTTACATTAACGAAAATCGGTTATTCTTAGACCAAGTTCTTGTGTATTTGTCGTAGTTCTACAGAAACTGTTCGGAGAGATGACATTTGCTCTTCTTAATTTTTCCCCTCCCCCCCCATTACACCACATACGCTCTCCTACGTGGAAAACGAATCTCGTAAATTTTAATCGGCAGTTAAGAGATTAATTATAAGCCGTTCCAATTATAAAGATAAGTGTTAATTCTTGTATATAATTTTATATATGACAATCCCATGGGGAGGTCACTGAAAATTAATAAACTTTTTCTTAACTTAGTATTGTTATAATAATTATAAAATACATTGTGTAGCACTGATCCCTTTATAATCATAATATATCAATGTAAATGTGTATTTTATTTTTTATTACGTCAGAATATATTTTGCTTGTTTACTTTCAGTAAATTAATAATTTTTAAAACAATCTTTTGTTTTCGACTTTTCAGTATGCTCGAGCCCCTCGTAGAGTTGTCACGCCCCCCAGTTTGAGAATCACTGCCTTAACTGGAATAACTTAACTAACCCCTTAACTTCGCCCACACACCGCATGGGCTACCAAAAGCTAACCACGACCAGTTTGATCGTACGCTGTTCGGGCACTTATATTTTCTACTTTTTATCTTTGATTTGTACATATATTTAATTCTTATAGTGATATTATTAGCGCTAGTGTATTTAAGAGATGCATTTTCCACACACACACACATGGTAGTGAAATACTTCTCATCCGGGGTTTTCTTTGTGGGGAAGGCAGAAATTTACATTCATAAAAATATTCGATAGAGAACAGAGATTGGCAGGGCAATGTGTAATTTGTTGTTTGAGAAGAAATGAAAATGGAAATAAATTCTAAAAAAGTCGATATTATCCTGTCCCGTTGCAATGTAAGATTTAGTATCACACTATGCTTCAAACTCTGTGTGTGTGTGCATATATATATACAAACCCACACAAAATCCGCAACCATTTGAAAAGAGCTCGAACATGAAATTTTTTGCCAGCACGAGAGGAAATCATTTTAATATATATGAAAAAATCTTCATAGCATCTAGAGTGTACTTATAAAAGGCAAACATTTAGAAGGAGGGTTGTGTTCCATAATTATAAAATAAGAAATAGTGTGAAAATTTTAAAATTCGAAAATTAAATATATGTTCTTCCAGTTTCGCATTCTGTTAATTATTATCCTTAGTTATATGCAATAAAACAATGAGCCGTTTTTTGCAACATTTTGGGCAAAAAAAAAATGGTCGCTTAAGGGGTCACAATTTCAACAGATTTAATGTACATGAGCCTCTATATTGCGGGTTTTCAGTGGCACAACAACGTCGGTCACAGAGTTCACGAACCATGACCACTGAGAGCAACCGTGGGCCACACAAAGATTTGAAATATTACCTAGTAAACTGATAGCTTAATCATTGTGCAGATCATTTTCGATGTCTTATAGGTTACATTTTCATTGGGTGTAGCAGAGATTCTTGTTCGTTTCAGAAAAGGGGGTGATAAGAAAATTTCTATTGTATTTATGCTTCTATATAGCTTATGGTATGTTTCAAAATACCAGAAATCAAAAATATAGCATTAAGATGTTACGTTAACCCTTTCTAGCTTTTCCCGAGCTGAGCTCCAGCAGGCGAACGTACCATCCTAGCTCATCCCTAGTGTAGCCAGGGCGCTGTGAAAATTTACACTCTGCACAAATCGGTCTTTCCCGAATACACACATTCGCTTTTATGGCTTTCGTAGGACTTTCTGTAAAAACGTCCTTCTACTGATTATCCCCAACCCTTCACGCCTGTCTGAAATACACCTTGTTGACTACATTCCCCCAACAAAGAAAAAAACTAATCCAATACGACAGTGTATTATTTGCTGCTCAAAGAGGGACAGTAAAGGGAAGAAGGAAGTAAATTCTAGCTGTCCATATTGCAAAATGTTCGGTTATGTGCAGTACCGTGTTTTCGAATTTATCATACACGAACAAATTTTGATTAATAATTTTGTAAGACGCAAGAAAATGGACTCTGATAAAATTAGAGTTTTATTATGGTTAAACATAGTTAAAATACAAATAGAAAAGATAAAATATAATATTACAGAATAGAAAAGATTACACAGGAGGGGAAAAACTTGTAAGACAAAGACCATTTTCCACGTCTTGATTACTTGGGTCCAAAGACTAGACTGGCACTAACTGCTTATCAAAAAATCAGTTAATAATTAAAATGATTGTTATAATTTCATAACCATTTATTTAACTGCAAAGCATGTAAATAAAATTTATAATTCTACATAAAAGCTATGTATTCTAAGCTTTATATTTATACTTAGTGTACATTGACTCCAAAGTGTCAAACGATTTCTGCTATACAGAAAGCCAACTCGTATACAGGTAATTTATTTATATTGATATTTTTATATTAATTTTTAGGAAATAATTTAAGCAAATCATGCTATTATGTTTAAAAAGATATGTATATGTTTGAGAGTATGCATAAAAAACTGACATTTTTTTTCCATAATCCAGAAAGAAAATGAGCCTGGAAGGGGATAACAATGAATTACACACAATAATAAGCAATCAAATTTAATATTTTAACTTTTTAATGAGATAAGTTTGGGTTGAAGAGATACACGAATATAGACATCTGCAAAATTTCTTTTTCACTTCAAAAAGGATTTTAAAGTTTTTAGTTACAAACATACGATAAAAAAAACAGAAATGGTATCAGTTGTGACCAGCGATTAAATGGCGTTATTTTTTCTGCTTCTTTTGGACAGACTATTTAGAGGCTTTCCTGCAGAAGTAAAAAAAGTCTTTCTCATGGCAAGAGTATAAATTATTCGTGCAACCAGTTATTTTATTTCTTACTTTGAATTGGTAGTTGACAGAAGGAATTTTTTGTTGTTGTTAGAAGGAAAGAAATAATATTCTTCGTATTTGTAAAGAATTAACAATTTCCCCAAAACTAAGCATAAAGTTCATAATGATCTCACAATAAAAACAAAATAAAAAAAGGAAATGGCCAAGTAAAAATACAAAAATAAAAAATACATGATTCAACTAAAGCTGCAAAATGTTCTTTATGGTCCGGAAAGTAAATCATGCTAACGAAATATAGTTCCCCGCGTGACCACTGTTGTTCCAAAATATTTTTATTAACAGGCTACATTTTTCCCTTTGAAAAACTTAGTGGCTTTGATCGCTGTGTTGTACGACTCATAAAAGTTTATAAATGTAAATAAATAAAATATAAAAAAAGAAATTGGCATCTGTGCGATTTCATTGGATGAAATTGAAATTGATAAAGCAGGGGAAAACCTAATGAAATAATGGATATATTAATCGTGATAGCGAAAGTAAATTTGAGAAAAACGACGAACATGAAACGTTTATATATAAGTTGAAAGTAAAATTTTCAATTGCTACCTAATAAAAAAAACGCCATTAAGAAAGTTATAAAGCCACAAGTATGCCATTAGGCACATCGCCCTGACAAGAAACTCACAAGTATGCCTTGTCAAAAAGACACCAACAGGAAAAAGTTCATCACATGTTGTTTGTCGGTCCTCAAAGGAAAATAAAACTACAATAATTTGAACAAAAAACTACAGTTTTGCCCTAAGATATCATTCCTGTAATGTTAGCGAAAAGTGTTTGTGATTTGTGTCCTTTATTAAATCACGCACATTGAAACATTTTAGTTAAGTTTGATAGAAATTTTTCTCAAATTATGAAATAAAAACTGAAAAAGTCCTTAAAAATAGTTAAGTATACTTTCTCTTAATTAAATTATTTTTCTGGTATTTTATCGTGTACAATAAAAATAATTGTAAGAAAAAAAAGATTGGGGTGATTCCATTACCCCTCGCGACCACTAATGTTAGTATCGAGTGGGCGAGTTCTCGAGGTTAATTAAAAAATGTCTCTGGTGATACCAATAATCAAGATGTTTAAAATACCATATTTAACCAAAGTGGAAATTTTTTGAGTCTGATGAACATGAACTTATGCAAAATTGAACATTAAAGAACTTCCAACATTCAATACACATTTTTGTAGAGACATCTACTATTCGCAAGCACCTACTTTCTCTACTTTGAAAATAATGATGCATGTGCGAAGTTGATGAATTTTGTTTCAATAATAAACTTTTAATTTGTCTTAGAAGCAAACACTGGTCTACTGAGTGTACAAATCCACTGGCATGTTTTAATTCCTCAAAAGAACATAAAGGCAGTGTGCGTGAATAACAACATTGAAGCTTGTATTAAATATATTCGTCAAAGAGAGTTAATATCATTCACAAACCTTTCTCCTAAGACTGCACAAGTCACATTTTAATGAGGAAATTAAATATGTTAATAACTGACTAAGCTCTACTCATTTAATAAAGATTGCTTAGATCTTCACAGATCTAATTCTACTATGCAGCCACTCATCTTGAATATGGAGCAAAATAATATTTACTGTGATTAAACCAAGAACCACTCTGTTATCAAGGTTCTCTAGTTGTGTTTCCCAGCAGTTTTCAAATATATTATAATGTAAATTCAAGGCGGCCGCTATTATTCACTCAAAAGACCTTGAATTTAAAATTACTGACTACAGTATGGTTTTACTTTGGACATGATGCAACAACTTTTACTCTTTTTTCAAAAATATATCGAAGCTAATAATAAAATTACTTCAGTTTTCATATATAAGAACCATAAGAAGCTAATTTGGGAAAGGGAAGCTAACAGCAAATCAAAATTATGGTTTAGTCCATTTTCCAATACACAGGGAGTCAAGCTAAGGGATTTTATTTGTTTTAATAATTTTTTATTTGTTTTAATGACGATTGTGGTCCTACTTTTGAACTAATTGTGGTTCAGGCTGTTTTGACTTCGCCATCGTTAGAAATGATTGACTTCAAGACATTTTTGTTAGTGTCTTTCCAACTGTGACTTTTATCCGGACATTTGAGGATCGAATTTCAAAAATCTTGTTTTTACTATCATATCCTCAAATCTTTCATATTTTAACCGCATGGCAGAAGATCTGGGTTTTTTCGGGAGTCTATTTCTTCAATGCTTAACAAGAAACGAATTTTTCAAAATCTCCAAATCATATCCATTGAAATCAGTTACATACGTTAAAAGATGAATGATATCACATTAAGCATATTCGCGACGCTATCTAACTTACATATTTTGTAAATCAACGAGAAACCTTTATATATATAGGTGTTGTGTTACTCCCATCTTATGATGTAAGGTGCATTTAGATGTAAAATTTGATTCCTGGGAAAAATTTCTATTGAAAATGATAGGAAAAAGAAATTTCAAACATACGGTTAAAGAAGAAATTTTGTAAAAAAATTCGAAGATTAAGAATAATTAAGCTTCTAAAAAAGGAAAACTTAACCAAATCTTTACAAGAAACAATTCACTCTGTTCTTCAGAAACATTTCCTTTTCGATTGTTAAAAACATGACAATAAGTTCTGTAAACAGTTTCTTCAGGCTTCACGGACAAATATCTCTTTTTTTTTATATTCTGCTTGCTAAAAACCAAATAAACATCTTGGTACTGATTCTATTTTGACCGAAATTATAAAAGAATTTTGTTTTATGTTTCCATATTTTCTTCATAAGATCTTTAATATCTGCTTTGACATCGGGATTTTATTCCGTGTCTGGAAAAATACTCACCAGATTCTTACTCCAAAAGATATAGAAGTCAAATTTCTCATTTAGATTACATCTGATGTATTAGTTTGCTTCGTATCTCTGGAAAGTACAATGTTCAATGCGGATTTAAGTCCAAAAGAGTGCTAGATGTATTTATACGACTAAATGAAATAGATAAAAAAAAGTAAGAGGAAAAATTTAGTTTTTATTCTAATATTTCTTGACATCAAAGGTTCTTTCAGCTATGCAGGGTGGTCTTGTCTTCTGAACTTTTTGAAGAACACAGGTTTTCCCATAAATATCTATTCCAGTATTTGACACTTTTTGAAAGCTGGATTGCCAAGCTGAGATCCAATTCTTCAATACGTCATCATGAATGAGGTTGTCGCTAAGGTTCTGTTTCGGATCCAAACTATTGGAATAGTATTTTTAATGATATCTTATTTCAAAGCTAGGTATATTCTCTGCTGCATTATCCCTTTCATTGATGATATTCTGTGCTTTGGTTTCAGAACACAAATACCTTTCTACATGCTTCTCAAAAATCCTTAAATCTAGCTTCTGATAGGCCACAGCAATTTAAATTAAATTTAACCGCTTACCTGATTATCCCGAGTTATCTCAGGTTCGTATGTATTGTAGTAAGTTATTATCCCTACAAAACTCGGGAGGAGCAGAATTTGTCAGTACAATTGGTTTTATCACTATTTTAATCGACCTGGAGGAAATGAAAGGAAATATTCTATTTTGATTGGCAGTTTGTAAAGTTTTGTTGGTTTCGCGAATCTTTTGGCGTGACTGGTCACGTATTTTCCCTATTGTATAGTACACGCCGGCTTGTGGATTAGTTATGTATAAAGAAGAACAGTTCCGTTGCGTGTGTGAAAATAAGTAAAATAAAGGCGATGATGCCAGATAGTGAAAGCGATGGTTTTTCAGATAGTGATTATGTAGAGGTGGAGACATAGAAAATAGAGGAAGTGATGCGTATATTTTGTACTGTAAATCTGAAGGGGTTTTTTTCCCGATCACCTAAACAATTTAGAATGGATCTGATTGAAAAAATAATTTCTGAAAATCATCGTGACAAGTTTTCTGCCACATCAAGAAGACCCAGCATTAATCCATCACCACTCAGGTTAACCCTCAGGCATTTTCCAGTTGTTATTCCTGCTACTGAAAAAATCAAATCCAATGAGATTGGTGTACTCTGTACTCCCATAAGAGAAATTCCAGTGGTAAGGTAGTAAGAAAGGAGACTACAGATACCGGCGTACAGAATGCCAGGTATCCCGTTATGTTGTCCCTTGTTTCAAATACTATCATACAAAGACTAATATTTAACTTTTTCCTTTTGCCCGAGATAACTCGGAGTAAACTAATTTTAAATTTGAATGCTTTTACGCTTGTCAAAAGTTGAAAATTTAACTTAAAACCTACATATTTTGCTTTGTTTCGTTTCCTGTACTTAATAATAAAATAAAAAACATGTGATGAGATTTTTTGCAATTTTTTTCAAAAAGATTTGTGAGGGAAGTGGTTAATCTCACAAAATCCAATTTAATGTTTTTATTAGAAACGGATCCCCCCTCTCTCTCTCTCTTTATTCTTTCATTTACTTTGGATGGTATTCTTATATTTGGAATGAAATTATATATTTGGCATTTCTGCTTGATAATAAGCGCATTGTTTGTATATCAAAGTTAATGATAAATTACTAAAGTATTATATCGTATCGCTACTAGTACTTTTGGTATTACAAGGATAAGTTAAATTTTTCTGCCTAACAGTGAAAGACTGCGATTTTAAATCAAAATTAATTTTATTTTCCTGCATATTAATCTCCCTTGACTTCAAACACTTGATCCAGCATTTTTTCCAGTATCAATATTCCTTCCAGGAAGTCAGAGTTTGGAAGACTATGAAAATATTCATCTACGGCCTCTCAACTTCTTCATTGGGCCAGAAGTGCTTTCCAGAAAAAAATTTCTTCAAGTTTGGGAAGAGATAGAAGTCTGAAGGTGCCAAATCAAAATAAGGGGAAGGTGACGTAGCAAATCGTATCCCAAATCCCGCAGTTTTTCCAACGCCAACACATCTTTGTAAGCAGGTACGTTGGACTGGTGAAAATGATTATTTCTTCTTCAAGCCAGGCCTCTTCTCGCGAATTTTGGGATGTAGCAAATCAAGAAAGTTAAAGTAATATTCGCTTTAATTTTTCTATTTTTTCAAGGTAATCAATTAACAAGATCCATTTCGTATCCAAAGATACTTTTCCCATGACTTTTCAGCAGATACGATAGATTTCGCTTTTTTGGCACTGAACCACCGATTTCTGGCGTGTAGTGTTAAACTCATGTCTCATCCATGGCAACAAATCGCCGCACCAAATCGGTTGGATATCTATTGAATTGGTCCAAACAATGCTGGGAAAACACTTTGTGTATTTGCTTTTGATCGGCATTCAGCAAAAGTAGCATCCATCTTACGCAGAGCTTTCACAATGCAAATTCGTTGTGCAAGACTCGTACCCTTTCTTCTGATATCCCCAAAGCCTCTGCTACCTCATTAACCTTTACTCGCTTATCAGCCAACACGATATCATGCACTTTTTCGATGGTTTCCGGTGTGGATGCGGTTATCACCGTTTTCACCTGGGTCATCTTCGAGGGACGGGCGACCCATTTAAACTCATTTGTCCACATTTTAACGTTTAATATGGTAGGAGCTAAGTTCTCAAAGCTTTTGCCAACTTCGGATGAATTTCTTCAGAAGTTAATCCAACCAAAACGAAGAATTTTATGACCGTACAATACTCTGTGTATTCGAATTAAAAATATACAAAACGTCTACTGCAAAAATTCGTGTAAGCAAACTATCATATACAAAGATTTCAATTGATTTGGTTCCGTTTACGCCGGTTAGAAACGATAGCTTTATAGTGGAGCATTTAATTATAACCACCTTGATATTTTATTAAAAGAAAATTGTTCTAGAAACGTATGCTAAAAGTTCTATTACTGTAAAAAGATTCTTTTTAACATTTAAAACTGGAACAATGCATTCTTCAGTATCGCGAGTTCTGTTTCGCCCAATATCATTTCATCTTGATGTGGATCTATATATATACATATATTATTTTCGATTTCGTTCAAAATATACAGCTATCTCTTTTTCCGTTGCGACGCATTTCGAATCAATCGCATCTTCTCTATGTAAAGTTTTCGAACATTCTCGTTCTTCAAGTTTCAATTTCCTACGAGATATTAACAACTGTTCTCAATACTCCATGTACCACTAGAAATGAAGTTCACATTATCAACTTTATCTAATATATTCTTTACTATACAAAACTACCGCAGCAAGATGTAGATCAGACAACTGTAACTACAAACTTCAAGACCAAACTCGGACTGTAGCACTATTTTTTTATACAAATCCTATTTCACAAATCAGTTACGGAAATAGTATTCAGTTGCATAATAATACAAATGCTCCATTTGAGCAAATACAGTAATACCTCCAAACTTATGCGAGAGGTGAGAGTAACCGCCAGTCTGAAAGATTAGTTGGGCCTGAGACGAAAGAAAAAATAAATTATAAAAAAAATGTTCCATAAAATCTTAGAAAACACAATTATACAAAATCGCTAACAAATTTATTTTGATGTAGATGGTTTCATCATATTTAACAAAACAGTCTGCCGGCTCAAAGATGTTTTTTATCTCTGTCAAAATTTCCTTGTAGCATGCCGATAATTTTTTTATTCCTCGTTTTGTTGAAAATATACGCTCTTCGTTAGAGTCTCTATATTTTCGAAAATTTCTAACCCTTTGTTCAGTAAATTGAGGCCTTCTGTCCAATTCCCAACCATAATTTGATCTTCCTATTGAACCGAGTCTAAAGACTCAAGTTTTCAATGTTTTGCTCATGCATTTCTACGAGACCATCAATCGTTAGCTCCTGATTGTGGGTATCCAGTAGCTCTTGAAATTCATCACTATCCATTTCTAAATTTATTTGTCTGGCAAGATCCACAACTTCTTCAATCTCTAAACTCACTAAATAGGAAGCGGAGTAAGTACTCGAGTTATGTAACACTCAAACAGAAACAAAAGACAAATCAATTGAAAATGTGAAACTCCAAGTACGCGAAATTGTGGTGGCGGAAGTCGTATATTATTATATGTTCATAATTATAAAGACTGAGCTATAAATGAGAAAAGAATATTTCCACGCCAAAAGATATTTTTAATAACTAGTACATCCTAAAAATGGATGTCATGACGAATGTATAAATTTTTAAGAATAATATAATTCTTTAGGCTGCTAATAAATGTATTATCATGAAATCTTTCATAGGAAAAAAAATTTGAATTATAAGAGAATATATAAATGAATAAAGATGTTAATGTTTCGTGGATTAATCGTTTAATCAAACCAATCGAAATCATGCACCTCTCCTTCTTCAATTAATATTCGGAGCATTTTCATCATAATTCTGAAAAAATATTATAAATTCCGTCATAACAAGTAATATAAAAAATTGTTTTTAAGTCAATTCCTATTTAGATCAACAACGAAAAATTTTATTTAGCTACTTTTTATTAAATAGTTACAATTAATATAAATATGTATATACATAGGACAGAATCACAACATTAAGTGGTAATTAGTTTTTTAATTATCATTAAAATTATCGTATTGTCCTTTTTAATTTCAGCCCAACTGAATACTTTAACACGTGAGAAAAAACCTTTTTCAGTTCTCAAGTCAAAAGGCTCGCTAAGTCGCCAACGTGGCTGTATTTGTAATTCTTTAAATAATTGTTTTAATCAATTAATTTTTTATTATTATAATTAAATTATTGTATTGTCACCCAAAATGATCCTGTATGTAAAATTTCAAACAAATTCAGTGCTTTGAAATGTATTTTATTAACGATTAAAAATTTCCCACCAAGATAAATAAATAAATATACAAATATATAAATAAATAAATATATAGACAGTGCAGAGTTAATAGTAGGAATTGAAAAAATTTCTTTGTATATATAGATACATTTATTATGTTAATAAAGTAGTCGATTAATCTAGTAGTATAATTTAATTCTCTTCGAGCCATTAGAAGTGGAATTATTTTTTTATATACAATGAGAATTGAGAAAGTTGTAATGGATCCTCCCCTCTCTTTAAACAACTGTAAATATTACTACAAGGCTAAAAAAACATAATAAAGCTAAATTCTTTTATGCCAAAGAATTTAGTATATATATACCTCCAAAGTTTTTGATTTCAAATCAGAGTTCAAAAATATTACAGTTTAGAATATATATGTTGCCAACAAGTACTTTTATACTGTTAATTTTTTTTAAGATTCTATCTATATTTTGTCATAGAAATTTAATATATAGTATTCAGGTTTTTTCAACATTGTTACATACATATGCAAAAATGTACACATATATATTAAAACATTCTGAAAATATTAAAGATTTAAATCTCGCATATTTTGTAATTCTCTGAAAGATTTCCCCTGGACATTCTCCGAAGTATTTCCAATCTCTTTCCAGTCATTCCGTCAAGATAAGCAATCTATCATCTTTTAACTTGACAGAAATATATAACTTAGAATAGAATACGAGAAAACTGTCTTAAAAAAAACTAGAAATATATATTCTGTCTTTCTCTTTCTTGTGCTTTCTTTGAATGGACTGCTGTCACGTAACTGAATATTAGCAATGTGTCTTTCCTTTCATTTGTTTTTCTGATTATGTGAGGTTCGAAATTTGATTCCAAAATGTATTGCAATAATAGGTTAAAGATTTAAAAGTTAAAGTTTAATCATATTTTGTTGATTTAGAATTGAACTGAAGAAATTGTTAAGCAATTTATAAAAATGGAGGATAAAAGACATCCCAAATTATAACACTGAAGTATTAGTACTTACGTATCACACCTTCGATCACACAATTTTATCAAATCAAAAAGCATCGCCAATTCCAAAAAAGTGACCAAACGTCATAACATTTATTATTGTGTTCAGACATGCATGGGAATGATTTTCCAGTTATTGACTGTATATTTCGGAAATTGGCGATGAGTTTCTATTTGATGAAATTGGTCTACAGTTTTTAATACGTATAAATACCTAAATATTAAATATAACCTTCATCATTTGAGTAATGTAGTGATTAGTTATAATTTTTTTCGCGTCAAACGTTAAGGAATTCACATTTCGGACATTTTTTTTCAAATTAAAAATGTCTCATTATTAATACGGTAGTCGAATGATCTTGGAAACGAGTTTGTGGCCACTCTTGAGGCCGTAAAGTCGCAGGTTTAATTTCTGTGATGCACCTAAAACCCGTTCTTGTAAAAGGACTGATACTCTTTTAATCTGTCGAGGCTCAAAGTACTCACGTTGCTGCAGCGAAGTGATCTGACCTGACCGTCAAGTCACTTGACCTTGTTGAAAATTAAAAAGTTCATCGCCAATGGTTCCCCTGTTGTTGTACATGTAAAGTTTCTAAATTTTAAATGACTATGCGAATTTCCTTTTGCAGTAGATTTCATTCTGTTCTAATTATTCAGCTCTTAAAGGAAAGTTCATACGCATTTCCTCAAACTCTTTACGTACGTCAGGTAAAGATTGAAATGAATTTTTTGTATATAACGGGGTTCAATGATGCAATCAAGAAAAGGGTGAATTTCACTTCTTACAGTGGAAGTATCTTCACTCACTCTAATACTCTGAGTTTAGCTTAGAGTGCACAGAATTCAGAACTAAATATTTTTGAGTTTGCAAATTTAACTGTAATTTCTTTTGCTCACGAGTTAAGCTTTTCTTATTTTCCTGAAGCTGATGCTTATTTATAATAAGTTTTTTAAGTTAAGATATTTATACTTAATTAATCATAAAAAAAAAACCATCTATTTTTATATTCCCAAAAAGGGGAAGGTGAATATCTCAAAAAAAGAATAAAAGAGGGGCTTTTAAAGGTACCGACTACGCCGGAACCGTGATTTTAAAAGAATAAATGGAAAATTTTCATTATATTTAGTGTCACTTAGTTTGAATAAGTATAAAATTGTTTTAAGGCCTTTTTTTGAAAAAACAAATTTTCAAATAAATATTTCGGAAAAATAAAAAAAACCCCATTTTAAAAATTTTTCCTTTTGGGTTTTATTATAATAATATTTTACTGTTTAGTCCCTTTGTACAGGGCTCAACTATGTTTTTTGAAAAATTCACATTATTTTCAGATTTTAAACCATTGAAATAATTATGGCTTTTTTTCTTTAAATTTCCCCCCCTCTGTTGTCTTAAAACATGGATAAACCCATTTCTAAGTTATATATTTCGAAATTTGTTGAGCCTCTGTACAGAGGTTGACTATAGACAGGAAAAAATTTTATTATTTAATAAAATTTTCAAAAAGGAAAATATTTAAAAAGGGGTCTTCATTTCTTTTTTAAAAAATTTTTCTTAAAATTTTTATTGAATTCTATTCTTAAAACAATTTTATATACATTTTCTAATTTAAAGGCACTAAATATCATTATTTTACATTTACACACTTTTCAAAATCATGGTTCCGGCGAATCGGATACTAAAACCTAATGGCTGAAAACTAGGTTATAGATCTCACAATTAAAGTTCCAAAGGGTAGGTTTTCTCACTATCTATAATAATATCAGAATACTTTTCTAATTGAAAAATAAGTATTTGGCTCTTTAACTTAAAAACTGCTGAAGGTTGGAATTATGAGTTGAAAAATGCCAACTACTAAACAGTCTTCTTTCATTTTTTAGAAGCAGAAATGGGGGGAAATTAATGAAAAATTGCAAAACTGTTGCTTTTAAAATTGATGGTTTATTTCATTGGATATTTTTCTATGCTATACCAAATATTCAATGAAGTGCGGTAAAGGTGTTCATTTGTGATATAGAAAAATACGAGATAATTTCTACTCGTTAGTTTACAAAATGCCTTGCAAAATTAAATAGTTTTCTAATGGAAAATTTACCTTTTTGTATTTGTTGTAAAAATACCTATAATATAGAAGAAACAACTTATTAACATATCAACAGATTTGATGTTATAATCTAAATTTAACAAGAGTAGCATCTAAATTTTAGGTTGAAAATTCATACGAAATACACGGGTTTTCTCACACAGCTATAAACATTTTAATGCAATTCAGAGCGTTGTGTTTAGGTGAAATATATTTCTCAACGTGATTGGCTACAAAAATAAAGTATAAAACAAAATAAACTCAGAATAATAATGCGATTGCATTTAATCTCAATACACCTAGACTTCGGCAGTTTGTGTAAGAAAAAGTAAGCACGTATTCCAGTTACTAAATAATGCATGGATAAGTGACACTTGGATAACAAATTAATATTATTAAAATTATATTAAAAATTAGATTAGATTTTTTTAATAATAAGTGCAATACTTTTTTTAATTGCCCTTACATAAAGTGCCCATAACATGTTGATCTACTTTAAATATTATTTTGAGACACATATTCTTCGAAGTATGTGTATGGAATGCGGTTCCACGAAAACACTTTCTGCTCTTAGGGGTTTCAGGAAATGAAAAAAGTTTGGGAACCTCTGTGATAGAGTGTTTTGGAGCCCCTTGAAGCTTTTTAAAGATGGAAAAAGTCACACCTTCAAAAGTGACATGAGACGCAGAATCAGTACTATTTGGCCTTTGGTCCTTGTTACCCCTCGTGCGGTGGACTTAAAGTCAGAGATCAGCGTGGGAACTGCATTGTTCACTTCTCTGTCGGCTGGATAAAGGAAGGTAGGTCAAAGGTTGACTTGCCTTAGAACATAACCGTTGGGTTATGCAGCACTTTCAGCACACTTGAAACTACATGACCAGGTGAGAAATTAATTGGATTCCTGACGGAAATCGGTCCTTTGGTGGAGATTGCCGCAAGTAGTAGAGGAGCTGTGAACGTTGAATCTGTCAAGACTCAAAGTACTCTCGGTGGCATGGCCTGAAAGTTTAGAGTACGGTGGCATCTTAGATGTCATCGCGTCACTTGACCAAGATAGTAAATTACGAGACTCGCCACAAATAGCCCTCATGTTACTTCAGTGAGTGACCTAAATAAATAATCAATCGAACCAAAATAGAATTTCAGATAATTAAACAAAATATTTTAATAGCTCAAAAAACTATGTATAGTCTTAAGAAATATGTAGGATGCAATCACATGTTAGGAATCATTCGAGCTGGACTTTAAGGAGATATAACGAACATAAGAAATTTAAGCATTGTCAGAGAAAGAGAAGTGCTGATCTTACTATAGTGCTGGGCTCTACAGTAAAGGCTATGTCTGTAGGTGTTCGAAACAATATAGTCCAGCGTTGATTTTTAGCTCAAAATCCAGGCAGTATTCTGAAGTCTGGACTCCACTGGTGGTTACAAGGTACGCAAGGGGTTAAAATGAATTTTAAGATCAGTCAGTAAATTAACTGCAACATCAAGTATGAAGTTTATGTGGACAAAGTATAACAATATTCCAAAATATACAATAAATACTTTTAAGGTATCCGGCTACATTCGGAACCGTGATTTTTTGCAAAAGCATAAATGGATAATTTTCATGATATTTAGTGTCACTTGAATTCAGAATACATGTATACAATTGTTTTTAAGGACATGTGGACAAAAAGTTATTTAAATACAATATTTTTGGCAAAAAAAATTAACTTAGAATAATTTTCAAAATGTTCTCCTTTTATTAATGCTTCTATTATAATATTTTGCCTGTATATTACAGGACCTCTCTGCAGAGGCTCAACTAAGAATTTTGAAATATATAATAGCAGAAGTGGGTTTATCCATGTTTTTTACGACAACAGAGGGAGAAATTTTTAAGTAAAAACGCCGATAATTATTTCAATTGGTTGTAACTCTGAAAATTATGTGAATTTTTCAAAAATCATAGTTGAGCCTCTATAAAAAGAGGTCACGAGGCTATATACAGGTAAAATATTATAACAAATGCATTTTCACAAAAACATTTGAAGAAAATTATTCTAAGTTGAGCCACATGTATTTAAACAATTTTGTCCAAAATGTGATCGCCAAAACAATTTTGCCACATGTAGTCTATCTAAGTATTTTACTAAACAATAAAATATCCCGTTTCTCTACTTTTAAAATCACGGTTCCGGGCTAATATCGGATGCCTTAAAAAATTTGATACTGCTTTAGAAAAATTCAGAACTTTTTCTTACATTTTTATTTATTTTTAACTTAATTGGAAAAAATGTTACGTAATTATGTGTTATATATTTTTGAATTTTGTATTATTTTTAAAAATCATTCATTGGAAACAATAAATATTACTTTGAAAATATCTAAGAAATACTTTGTGAATATTAATGTCTTAAAAGAATCAATATTAAAAATATTTTAAGCATTTTATGCATTCTCAAAAGTGTTGATGTGGATTCAAATAAAACAGAATTTATCAAATTTCTCGTAAATTGATTTTTTTTTTACATTTTACCTCCTACCATAGTTGATTTGAATTACTTGAATAATACATTGAATAATCTTATAATAATAGTTTGGAAAAAGTTATCAATGTAAATATAACAAAAATCTTTAAGAAATTCTAAAATAACATTTTACAATCTATTGGCATTTTACAGAATATTATTTTCAGTTTTCGATTACTAAACATCTGGAAAAATAAAGCTTGGAAATTTGTTTAAATCACTGTCTACCAATATTTACATAATGTTCTTGAAAGTGAGTTAAAAATACTTTGACATTAACGTTTAATATACATAAGGAATTATAAGTGTTTTGATATATGTCTAGCTTTTAACAGGATATGTTTACCGAAAGAAAGCAGGAGTTTACGTGAAATCCATCTTAAAAGCTTTTTACTTATTAAGTACGGCTTTGTCATTTTCCAGACTTGTGGTGTTATTTAACTTGAGAATCAGGAATGTATTTAATATACTTATTCAAACTATAAATGGTTCAGAACTTCCTAGAAAAAGAAATATTTTTTTAAAAAAATTTAGAAATATTCCAGATGTCAATACATATTATTCAAAATATGTTTAAAAACTTTCTTTTAATTAAAAATAAAGTTTATTATTAAACAACTGTGTGAATTCTAAAAAATATTTAACTGTTGTAGTAAATGATTCATATTGAAGAAAATAATAAGGAATCATTGGTTAGATGATAAGAATTTTAAAACCGAAGCTTTTAAAGATATTTTTTAACAGATTTGATTAATTAAAAAAAATAAATAGTTGTTATATTCAATGAAATGATCTTGGATTTCCTGTTTAGGTCATCATGAATTTACAAATGAATTCCAACAAACAACTGCTTAGAAGATTGGATGGAAAACAATTCAATTAGTGATATATTTATTGGCGTGATGTAGATATGAGAATATAAAGGTGAAAATTAAGATGTTGTACTAGCCATTTGAAATTACTTCAAATTTACTGGATAATGAGCCAATATTCAGTAGCGTAGCTCACATAAAGGCTTAATAACTTACATATAATGTCAGTGGATATAGTTTAAAGAGTACTTAGCCCTGTCGGGTTCTAATCTCTTTTCATTACATTAAAGATGGCGGTGAAGAGTTCTTCATCACCCAGTATTAATTAAAATCAATTTTAATATTTTTAAATTTTTAAAACTTAAAAAAAAGCTTTGTTTTAAAATTTTTACAATAAAATTTAACTTTAAAAGGGCTTTTAAGGAAAATTATGATGAAATAAAAAGACCATGCGAGTGAGCGGGACAAGTCTTGTCAATCTGAAAACAGCAAAAAAGTCTTAAAATTGACAAAATGAAAACTTAAAACTTATGCTGGGGAAAAAGATCTTTATTGGATAATATTCCTATGATGGACCTTTTAAGCATTGTAACGGGCTCCTTTTCCTTGTACTTATGTTTATAGCAAAAATATGCATAAATTAAAAAGCAAATCAGTCAGTAACAAAAAAAATTATTTAGCATGGTCGAAAAGCAGGACACAAAGTATATGTATTTGTCTCATAAAGCTTTAAATATTAATACTACATTCTAAGATTGAAAAAAGGAGGAATATGTAAATAAGAGGGAGATGTATTATTGCATTGCAATTGCGTGTAAAAATGCCTTTCAATCCAACCCTTATATATTTAATTTTAGCTACCAATACATGGATAGATGGAGCTCATGGGCGTCAAAATTATATGCAAAACAGGAAAAATCCACTTTTGTTTTTTACGAGAAATTCTCAAGCTGAGAAGTAAGAAAATGAGCTCAGAAATGAAGATCCTGAGTGGTTATTGAGGTCATAGAGACTCTTATAAGAGTTTATTAAAATTTAGGTTAAATTATCTTGGTGATATTATTATTCGGTGCGTAACATGTTCCATTAGAAGGCCAAGCTCATTTTCTCTTACTCGCACGTTATATCCATCTGTAAAAAGAAAGTCGTTCTCAACAACACCCAGAAAAACCTAAATTAATGTTCAAGAACCTAGTTCTTATTGTGTTTTGTGATGGCATCAAATATATGCCCTATTTTATGAAGCCATTTGATAGTATAATATTTTCCCACACATGGATTCCATTTCCCCCAAAAGTAATATCTTTCCCCAAAGTTAACTTCTTAAGCTATCCGACTACGTTCGGTATAGTGATTTTGCAAAAGCGTATAAATGGATAATATTTATGATATTTAGTGTCACTTAGATTAGAAAATGTATATAAAATTGTTTTAAGAATATTGTTACGATAAAAAATTATTTAAATACACTATTTTGACAAAAAAAATGAACATAGAATGACCCATTTTCAAAATATTCTCCTTTTGTGAAAAATGCTTCTATTATAATAATATTTTGACTGTATGTAGCTCAGACTTCTGTACAGAGGCTCAACTAGAATTTTTGAAATATATACCTTAAAAGTGGGTTTATCCATAATTTTATGACAACAGAGGGGAGAAATTTTAAGAAAAAAAAGCCGATAATTACTTCAATGGGTTGTAACTCTGAAAATAATGTGAATTTTTTTTAAAAAAAATAGCTCAGACTCTATGGACATGTCTTTACTTTATACAAACCAAATATTATTTTAGAAGCATTTTTATAAAAGGAGAACAATTTGAAAAAAAGGTTATTCTAAGTTAATTTTTTGCCAAAATATTGTATTTAAATAAATTTGTTTTGTCAAAATGTCCTTAAAACAAATTTATACATGTATTCTAATCTAAGTGACCCCAAAATATCCGAAAATTATCCATTTATATTTTTAAAAATCAGGTTCCCAACAACGGATACCTTAACTATTGCCCTACCTTTTTTCCCCAATATTTTCTTTTTTTTTGGATTTACTGAAAATTTTTTTAAATTTTTTATATTTATGAAATCTTTGTTCTATAGAGTGTTTTTAAGAGATATATTTTGTCCACGGTACTAAAATACTTCTCATCTGGGGGGGTTTTTTTTCGAGGGGAAGGTGGGAATTTTCCTTGAAGGAAGGAATTCATTTTTGAAAACATTTTATAAAGAACAGAAATTGGCAATGCAATGTGCAATTTGTTGCTTGAAAAGCAATGAAAATGGAAAGATAATCCAAAACAGCCAATATTATCTCTGTCCCCATTCTCTAAGTTGAGATTTTTACACCATCTTCAAATTGTGTGTACAATATATATACACACCCCAAACCCCCCAACATCTGAAAAAAAAGGTAGAATATGAAATATTTTTGTGGGAGAGAAATTTTTTTTAAAATATGAAAACTTTAAAATTGAAATTTGAAATATTTCCTTCCAGTTTCGCATTCGTTAAGTATTATGTTTGTATATGCAAAAAAATGTTTTTATATGGCCCTTTGGTGACCATATCTTGTTTTAAATTTTAGCTGGGTTGGGGTTTTCAAATAATTGAATTTTTAAATTTTAATATGACTTTATTAAGAATGAACAATGAACCAAAAAAAAACAGCGATAGTTAAACCGAATATAATTTAGATCACTTTCTCTAAATAATTTTATTATTCGCCTACCTCATTTTAATATTACAATTTAATATCAAATAATCAGTCCTATTTAAACAAACTTAACTTCAATCTTTAAATGGAAACGTTGGGTGTGCTGGTATGCACCTTGTAGTAATGGCTGGTTTTAGGTAACTTTACGATAGGCTGTCAATTCCCCCTTTATCTCCTCCCAAAAATAACATTCATCAAAGCCATCATTTTTTTTAAAAATTCTGTTCTTTTCTTTTTATTTGATTTTTATTTCGCTTTTGGGGGTTTTGGGTTGGAAAAAGTTGCCTTAAACAACCCTCAAAGAAAAGAAAGAAAAAAGGGGGAGCCCCCCCAAATTTCCTTTTTAAACATTTTTACCCCTTTTAAAAAAAGGCACGTGATGGGTTTGGGTTTCCGATGGAACTCTCTTCCATATACTGCAATTTGACTGATCAATGAAAAAAAGATGGCATTAAACATACTGTGAACGTTTACCGTTACATAATAGGTAGATATTCTTCCATGATGTATTGAAGGAAGAGAAATATCAATTAATAATTGGATGCTAAGACTACTATCTATATTTAAACATGAAATTTGTATCGATATTTTTCATCAAGAAGCAATAGAACGATCGTGGAAAAACTCTCTAGCAGTTATTTTTTCTTTTTTGTTGCCCATTTAAGATTATGATCTTCAGCAACAAACATGGATCTTGTTCGTGGCACCTAATGACTGTATCTGGAATCCTTATTTTATTGATTTACGTTGTACTCAGAAGCAACACAAGTGCTAGTGATGATATACACTGCTGGCCACCTTAAATGCAACACCCTGAAAGAAGCATGCAAATAACATGAAATTTACAACATGCATTGCGGAGGTGAGATATGCAAATGATTAGAATTTCAGCGCAGACACACATCACGCGCACCTGTGGCGCCACATCAAAGCGCTACTTAAGGCTTGGAGATATTTGACGATTTCAAGTTCGGCAATTGTGTTTTTCTTGTGTGTTTTTTCAAAAAACGATCAGTTATGTCTCGTAGAAAACAGTGATCAGCTTTTGATCACGTATCCGTGTTCGACAGAGGAAGGATAGTGGCCTACCGAGATTGTGGATTATTTTTCAGGAAAATCGGCAGTCGTGTTGGACGAAACCAAACAACTGTAATGCGGATATGTGACCATTGAATATAGGAAGGTACGACGGACCGACGTAGTCGATCGCATCCACCTCAGTGCATCACTTCACGTGATGACAGGCAAATTGTGCGCATGGCAGTGACGGATCTCTCAGTCACATCACCTACCATAGCACAGCACATTGAGTCTGTAACGCATCATTCAGTGTCTGCGCGTACCATTCGACGCCGTTTACATCTAAGTGGTCTGTCCGCAAGACATCCATTGCTTGGTCTACCCTTGACGCAGAACAACAGACGTCTCCGCCACCAATGGTGCGATGAAAGAAGGATGTGGGCAGCAGAATGGAATGAAGTTGTCTTTACTGACGAGTCACGCATCTGTCTGCAACACCACGATGGTCGGATTTGAGTCTGGAGACACCGTGGAGAGAGGATGCTGAACATATGCGTTATGCACCGCCACACTGGTCCTGCACCGGGTATTATGGTATGGGGGTATTATATATCCTCTCGTACTCCTATAGTACGCATTGCCGGTACTTTAAACAGCCAGATCTACATCTCCGAGGTGTTGGAGCCAGTTGTCCTTCCTTACCTTCAGAGCTTGACCACAGCCATATTTCAACAGGATAATGTGTGATCACACGTCGCACGTATTATTCAAAGGCTCTTCGTCAATCACCAGATTAAATTGCTTTCATGGCGGACTCGCTCTCCGAATCTTTCGCCGATAGAAAACATGTGGTCTATGGTTGCTCAATGATTGACCCAGATTACACTCCCAGCTGCCACACCAGATCAACTTTGGCAACATGTGGAAGCTGCTTGGTCTGCTGTACCCCAAGAGCACATCCAAAGTCTCTTTGAATCAATGCCGAGGCGTGTGGCAGCGGTGATCTCCAACAATGCGCGGCTACTCTGGCTACTGATTCTGGCAGGAACCACACTTCACAGAAGTCTATAAATTTAATCATTTGATACTTGGTCAAAACATGTTATCTACAAAATAAATTTTGTTGTTCTATCTCTTGTCTTTCTTGATGTTGCATTTACGGTGGCCAGCAGTGTATTTAAAGTATGGTTACCATTATTATAGATATAACTAGCAAGTGATATTCACTTTAGAAGAAGCAAACTTTAAATTTATTGATGACTCTCTATCTAGTCTACAGACTGAACAATCCTCAACTCATACTTCAAAAATCTTGGGGGGTGGGGGGGGAGGGTTCTTTCTGAATCCCACAAGATAAATTTACAAATGAAAAATCTCATCTTATCATTTTTTATTATATTACTCTTTTAACCATTCAACCAGCATTAGGTATTTATAATACATTTTCTGTTCTCAAATAATATATAAAATATTTTTCTTATTAAATTTTTTAAAGAATTTGGTCAAATAACTTTAATTCCAATTTCTGACGCAATACTTTTCTACGTCATTCGGTTTTTTTTTCTAATTCCTACTATTAGTTCACTCTCTCTATATTTTTATATGTTTATCTTGTTCAAATTTTCAATCGTTAATTAAATACATTTTAAAGTGCTCATTTGAGTAGAAATTTTCTATACACTATTGTTTTGGGTGACAATGCGGTAATTTAATTATAATTTACTTAAACTAATTATTTCAAGAATTACAGATACAAAGCCACTCTGGTTTCATTTTTAGCCTCTTGGGTCAAAACTTTAAAAGTTTTTTTTCTCACGTTTTAAAGCATTCATTTGAACCGAAATTTTATATGCACGATTGTTTTGGATGACAATACAATGCTTTAATGATAATTAATAAAAATTAGTTGCCACTTAGTTTTGTGATTCAGTCATTTGTATATACGTATTTATATTAATTGTAACTATTTGATCAGAAAGTCTAGAGTAAAAAATTTTTATTTTATATATTGTTTTGTAATACTTAAAAAAAACTTTTATTTTTACTTTTTTATTATTTTTTATATATTATTTTTATTATTTATATATATATATATATATATATATATATTATTATATAATTTTTTAAATTAAATTTTAATGAAATAGATTATTCTTTTGTAATGCAAAAATTATTTGCATTTAATAAATTAGTCCATTTACTCTTTCTTTACTCATTATTGTATTACCGTTGCATTCAGAAGTAATACGATAGCTATTGGCGATGAACCTTGTAATTTTGAACCCACTCGAATGACAAGGATGGTACTATTAATTTTGTCGAAGAATGAAAGTGAGAGTATATTAACCCCTTCCATACTCATTTTATTTCTGGATTCCGGATCGAAAACTGACAATGTGTTTATGCTTATTTTCAAACATACATATCTTTTTAAACATAATAACACCATTCGCATACAAAATTTCTTAAAAAATGTAAAAAAAATCAATAAAAATAAATGAATCATTTACCTGTAAAGTTAGCTTTCTGTATGGCAGAAATCATTACACTTTCGAATCAATTCACAGTAACAATAAATATAAAGCTTAGAATACCTAGTTTTTATGTTAAATTATTTATTTTTTAGTATTTTATTATTTATCTTTTTCTTACCTTTTGTATTTCCATAAATGATTAAAATTATTAATCAAAATTTGATCGTATATTATAAATTCAAAACACGGTACTGCACATAACACAACATCGCAATCCGGACAGTAGAATCTTGTTTCTCTTCTTACCTTCTACCCTTTACTGTCTCTCTTTAAGCAGAAAATAATACACCGTCGTGTTTGATTAGTTTTCTTCTCTAGAGAATGTAGTCAACAAAATGTCTTTCAGACAAGCGTGAAGGAAGGTACTCGGCAGTAGAACGTCCTCTTTTTGCAGAAAATTCCACCAAGTGGTACTTTTCAGTTATTTGATACCACAAAATTGCGCATGTAAAATAATTCAGGAAAGACCGATTGCACAGTGTAAATTTTCACAATGCCCGAACTGTATTCGGGATGAGCCTGCCAGAACTCAGCTCAAGAAAAGCTGGAAGAGGTTAACGTAACATCTTAACGCTATATTTATGCCAAGCTCAGATAGGGAAAAGGTGGGAGGGGGTTAACGTCACATTATACAACAACACAAATGCTATTGGCGCCAGGTAAATCTGAACCTCGGAATAAGCGACGAGGATGACACTCCAGCTAGCCATGACACGCCAGGCCCTCGAGATCATGACTATAACAACTAGGCTAATGGAACTACAAATAGGTCGAAGAATAATTTATGTGAAAATTGATGATGTTTTGTTTAAGGAATAAAATAAGAAATCTAATAAAAATAGCTCTGTAGAATTATTCGAAATATGAGAAATTAGGATTTTTGCTCCCGTATTTATCCAAGCACGATATTTTCATTTAGCTAAAGTAATTCCAAAAATTAATTTTTGATTATGCATTATGAGGCCTGCGTAATAACCAAAGTAAAAAAAAAAATCCCATCATAGACAAATAATCTAAAAAAAAATTTTTTAACTCGAAGCAAGATTACGTTTTTATTACTATTATTATTTTACTCTAAAAGTGAAGAAGATTCAAATTTAGAAAAAGAAAGCAATCTAAAAAGAAATTACGGCAGAAAGTGTACACCAACTTCACAAAAACTCTGAAAGTAAAGAGATTTTTTAAAATAATTTCTACCTAAAGAAACATATAACTAGCTTTTTACGTCCAAGTTTCTAAAAATAACCCTGAATTCTCCAGAAATACGCTTCCTGTTTCGAAATAACTAAACAGTTCACTCCAGACTATCGATTTCTGCGCTCCTGAGGGGAGAGGGGGAAGATTATTTCGGGAAAAGCTTTATTTTTTTCCTTTTGGGTGGTTTAGATTTCAATTCCTAAACTGAAATTGAGAAATATCGATTAAGAGTTTTTTTTTCTGAAAGCTCTTATGATTAAAGTCTTTGAATGAATATTCAATTATTTTTTGAAAGAAATGTAATTTTATAAGGATGAAGAAATTGTTTGGTAGAAGAGCTATTCACGCAAGTTTTTTTGAAAAGAAAATTCCTTTTTTAAAAGGAAACAGCTTATTGCATGAATTGATTATATAAGGTGAACCGAAAGTCTTGCCTGATTAGAAATATTTTGCATTCAAACTATTATAATTCAAATTATTCTTGTTTTGGTATATTGTTAGTCGTATGTTTTCTTAAAACCATTTATTTTTTAAATTTCCTGTATTCCCTTGAAGTTCGAAAAATGTAAAGGTATTCCCCTTCCGCCAAGTGTTCTTGAACGTGCCTCTTTTTTTTATGCAAACCTAAGCCTTTTTTAATTTCCCAATTTTGTTAAATCTCCTATTATATTTATTTATTTTATATTATTAATATAATCTTTTTCAAATTTTCAACGAATAAAAAATTTTCATTCAATAATTCAAAGTAGGGATTCTTTTAAAAAAAATGTTTATTACAGTTTTTTTTTATTTAACTCTTTTATAATTAGGGCATCCATGATATTGGCTTTTAAATGGCAATCCAGAAAAATTTAAAAACTTTTCCCCAAAAAAAAAAAAAAAAAAAACCCCCTTACGTAAATTGGGGGAAAAAAAATTCTTTTACCTTTTTCCGTAAAAGTAAAAATTTCCGGTTTTTATTATATGAAAAATTGAAAAATAAATTTTTTTTTTGGGTAAAGTTGGGGTAGGAATATAAATTTTTGGTGGGGTTATTTCCCATCACTAAGATCTCAAGGTAGAAATTTAATTTTTCCCCCGTAATAATTTTTTTATATATATAGGTAAAATTTTTAAAAAATTTTTTCAAATCAAAGTAGAATTGCTGAAATATTTTGCAAGCATCGTTTAGTTACAACATACTTATAATTAGAACTTGGATAGTGGAAACATATTCCATATTGTAATGAACAAATAATAGAAAAAGAAATTAAGTCAATTCCTACTTAGGTCAACAAAGAAAAATTTTATATTAGTTACTTTTTATTAAATAATTACAATTAATATAAATATGTATATACATATGACAGAATCATAATATTACGTGACAAAGTAGAAAGTGATTTTCCTTGCAATTTTCCATTTTCCTTTCTATATAGAATATTGGACTATTTTTTGTTTTTGCTTACTGCTCTTTATTCATTAGTTAAATTCAATTATTCTAATAAAACAGTATAGTAAAAAGAAATCACTTCCTCAGAAATTAGGCCATCCCAGATGGGATTCAAACCCACGACACAACGAACGGTTTTCCTTTCTATACATGCTGTTGGACTATTATTATTTTTGTTACTATTTTTATTCCTTTTTAATTTAATTAATGAATTAATATTTGAAAAATCTGTATTGACATCAAGTGTCATCCACTACAGTTTTAAAAAATTGTATTTGAACTTGAGTGCATAAATAAAAAGTATTTTATTAACGATTAAAAATCTGAACAAGATATATATATATAGTGTGATATATATATATATATATATATATAGGGAACAAGATATATGTATATAGGAAAGTGTGAACTAATAGTAGGAATTGAAAAAGTGAAGAGAAATAGTGAGTATATTCATGAATTAAAATGTGAACAAAAACATATGTCATAAGCAAACAGAATCCACAAGAACGTTGCGGACAATTTATTAGTTTGAGGAAACCATATTATGCCCTACACTAGTTTTGGCACGTTTGTGTAGGCAGAAACGATTCACAACCACTAAATTAAATACCATTGTTTCCTTAGACATGCAATGCTATCTATAGCAGATGCTCTGCTTCTTGGAATATAAGTGCTGCTTTAGCAATCCCACACTTTCATCTAAATATGATTTATATATGCGACTAGCTGGTATACCCATTCTTCTTACGCCTGAATTGAAAAATCAAAC
This sequence comes from Trichonephila inaurata madagascariensis, assembly GCA_019973955.1. Lineage (NCBI taxonomy): Eukaryota > Metazoa > Arthropoda > Arachnida > Araneae > Nephilidae > Trichonephila > Trichonephila inaurata. The sequence continues at coordinate 35,188 of BMAV01009971.1, forward strand.
AATACAGATTGAAGGATAAAGAAGTTTTTAATGAGTTAATTTTACGTGAAATGCAAATGAAACAAAGAAAAAAGCTTTTTGCATATATCAGCTGAACAAAAAATAATATTTGTTAAATTTTAAGTCTGTAGGCCTAACAGCTGATAAAAAGGAATTTTTTTATTTGAAACTCTCCCGTAACTCTTTTGTGGGTCGGTTTTTTAAAACACCTTCCTAAATTGATCTTTGCTCAGCGAAAGTAACATATTGTTACAAACATTGCGTAAAGAATGCTTAAAATGGAGTAAATAATTTATATCTGGATATGTAATACGTTAATATTACTTTCTGTAGCATTTATTTTATGTTAAAATTGTAATATTCGCAAACTATCCCATTCCTTACATTATAATGACGATTCAATGAAAACATAGCGAAATGTTGGCGATAGAGCCAAGTTACCATCCTTTTTAGCGACCATGTTGGCATGTTGGCGATTGATTGAACGGTGTAGAAGTTGATATGCTGTAGCGCTACCTAGTGGGGAGCTGCAACAAAGAGGATAGCACAAAAAACCTTCTCCACAAAAAAAAAACATATACATGCCAATTTTCATAGTAATCGGTTGAACTGTGTTAGAGTGAAGCGAGGTCATCAGACATCCATTTATATATAAAGAGAGATATAATATATACTTCCCTATTTGAATCGGATATTGTTCACTCTTTCATTAATTTTGGAGCCCTAATTTTTCATTTGAAAACCTAATGTTTTTTTTTCTGAAATAAAAGTAGCCTAAGTTACCCCTTATAACATGAGCTATCTGCCAGTGAAAGTCCCGTCAAAATCGGTACAGGTGCGCTCGCGTTTCAGAGATTAGTCGGAACAAACAGACAGACAAAAATTTTAAAAATTGATATTTTGGTATAAGTACTGTGTATATACTTTTAAATTCATTTAGTAAAAAGCTGTTAATTTGAAATTACAAACAGATACTTCAATTTTATTTAGTTGTATATAGATTGTAAATTATCGTCCCATTATTTGAAACAGTTTTAATTTATAAAGAAGTTTTAAATTTCCAATCTTATTGCAACTGTTAAAGTTGAAAAACACATCTATAAAACAAAAGAGCAATATTTTGTAAATGTATTTGAAAACTTACTTTTTTACCTTTAATAAACAAGTATTATTAAACGGAAATCAAACTTTTGCATTTCACCTTTCTTATTGAAGAAAAATGCTCTTTGAAGCTAGATGTTAAACTCCTTGCGATTCACGTGATTAGCCATTGACATGGGAAATATTCCTGTTGCTATGGAAATGGAAACATTCTTCGCCAGTTCTCATCCAAATTATTTTATCTGACATCTCATATACCAAAAGATGGTAATGAGAGAATTAATTCTCGGTAAACATTTTTACTTTTGTGTTTTTACGCGATTTTTGAATGTAGTGTTTTAAATCAAGAGAGTGCTGTAAAACAGCTAAGTGTAATTAAGGATTTCTAAAGGAATTTTTTATTTTTAAAACAAATGTAATTCATATGCGTCACAAGCGTCACACGGTTCTAACAGATGTAAACAAAATAAACAAAGAAAATAAATAAAGGACAAATTACAAAGCAAACGTTACCAAACAAACCAATGAAATTGCAAAAACAAATAAATGAAGTTAGAATATAGCATTAATTCAGACTGAATACAAGCTGAGAAAAAAGTAGGACCCAGTTGATTTTAAGTAATGCAGTTTAAATTTTACACATTTACTCTCTTTAACTTTCAACATTTTTCTCACCACCGACACTACAACCACAGAGTTTGAAAAAAAGAATTTTGAGTGCCCAATACTAAGTAGTCTAAATAAGGTTTTCCTAAATAAGCTTCTTGTTACAAAATTGTCTTATTAGCTATTTTCAAGAATGATATGAGAAGTCACTACACCCCCAACAACCAACATGTGTGTTTTTGTAAAATAACTGAAATGATTACTCAAAAAATTAAATGTTTATATATATATATATATATATATAGTATAATAAAATAAAAGTGAAAAAGTTCTAGAACCTACAATGCTAAAGAAGGAAGAAATTGGAGTTCACAAGACACAACAGATGTAGATACAAAAAAGTCTTTGGACTAAACAGGAGATCTATTATGATTTCTAAGGCTGTCGCTTAATTAGGCCATCAATTTAGGGTTAGCAATGCTTTAGGGATCCAACCTTCCCCGTACAGCAGAAATTTTCGACAGAATATATATACATATACACTCACACACACACACACACACACATATATATATATATAAGCTTTTATTTCTGTTGTTTCTGAGAACAGGATAGTATGGCTAATTAATAAGTACCATGATAATTGTTATAAATTAAAAATTGCTGTACCGTAAGGCGAGGGTTCGAGTCCCGGAGAAGTCCTGGATGTTTATAAATGTATAGCGCTTGTGCAGCATGCGGACCCGTCTAAGTATTCGTCGAGTGGCAAGTCCTCTAGTGTGGTTCATGAAAAGGAAAGAAGTGGTGGGCACCCTTCAGCCCCCAATGTGTTCTTCCTCTTATTGTGACGGAACTAAGCCAAATCGTACTGTCACCAGCATGTTGTTCAAAGCTACAGCTAACACATAAGAAATTAGCCCCTTGCCACGATGAACATGAGCCTCTATCTGCCGATCAGGAGGCATTTGAAACAACATAAATTAAAAATGTCCTATCATTGCGATATCAGCAAATATTGAACTGTAAAAGATTTTATTTGCCAAAAAAAATCAAATTTCTGTGAGTGTAGGATTTTTATTAATCCTCAATGTGATAAAAGTCAACTAATTTTTTTAAAATTTAATTACGTTTTATGTTCCACCCAAAAATACTGATTGGGAAGGTTTGGAGGATTAGACTTGCAGGAAATGAACACGTAAATTAGTAAATAAATATGAACGAAAGACCAAGAGCAAAGAAACCCAGATTCATCAAAGTATTTCAAAAGAAATGCTCTTGAGACCAACAAACAGGGAAAATATTGACACTGAACAAATACAAAGAAATCGAGGCTCTGACATTTCCGATAAAAGATAATGAAGAAAGGATCAATTCAAGCCTCCGGCAGGGCATCAATAAAAGAAGCCGTGGAAAAAGAGAATCAACCTGAAAATAACATCATTGATCAGCGATCGTTAGGGTGCTTCTAATTGAGCAACATCTGCGTCACTCATACAGATATCTAAAGCTTCCTTTGTCACCCTCAAGCAATGAAACACTGTGTGCCAAAGCATCCCGAAAAGGCAAGTAAAATCTGGGAACATCCAGACGACTTTTTTTCCACCAAGATTAATAATATCTGAATTTTCTCAAAAATAGGATTTAAGTTTAACTAAAAATATTGTATAATTTTATAAACTATGCTGAATGATAGGCCCATGTATATTAGTATATACGAAACGAAAATATATCTATCATTTATTACGTTTTGCTTATAAGACGTGAAACAGTCGCAAAAAATTACGGAATATTCTTAAGTTTATAAAAAAAAATGTTTTTCCAGCTTTTTGCATAAACACTAAATGTTTTAAATTTTTCAATTTTTTTCTCGCGTTTCATTCCCAAACTTTACATTTGGAACGAATGTGATGCTTAATTGATAACTAATATAATTATAAGACATTAACGTCAAACATCAAAATTTCTCCGTTTTTACAGCTTTAATTGCATTGCTCCATCGAAAGATTTTTGAAAAATTTGTCCTCATACTTGTTAGACAAATAACAACTTTTCCAGAGTATAGTGATAAGAAAAGAAAATATTTATCTCCCCACAACTAGTGCATTCCATATATTTTATATAGAAGGGTAATCAAAAAAATGTATACACACTTTGATGAAGAAAAATGTATGTATTATCATAATTATTATAGTGAATAAAAATGACAAAATTACAATAAGTGTTCAAACTGCAATCCACCCGCCTCCAAACGTTTTTGAGCACGATTCTCTACTTTGGTGGCGATATCTCTCACAGTAGCAACAGGAATTGTGTGACTAACAGTTTCAATTTCATACAGTTCTCTTAGTGTGCATGGTTTTGCTGTACACCACGTTCTTGATGTAACCCCATAAGTAAAAGTAGGGTTAAATCAGGTGAACGCGTAAAGGGTACTCAATAGGACTCCTTAGTCCAATCCAATGAACCTGTATAACGTCGTTATCCAAATAGGCACGCACATCTGTATGGTAGTGGGGTAGAGCACCATCCTGTTGGATGAAAAGAGAATCATAACCAAACAAAGCCCGCATTCACAGTAAAATGAATGTTCCAAGCATCTCCAAACAACTCCTTCCAGTAATTAATTGCACCCTCGAAAAATCATAGGTCCATTTAGTCCCCTTGATGATAACCCATACCAAACGTGAAGTCCCGGAGTATGAACCTCTTGCACAACACAAACATGCGGATTTTGTGGCACCTAGTACTCACTCGTGTCTGTTTAACAAACCATTTTATTTAAACTGTGCCTCAATAGACCATACCACATGAGAAATACCATCATTTTCAACCTGTGTGAAGTACCATTCATTTCTTCTGTCTGGGTCGCCATCCTTCAGTATGTGTAATAATAGTGGCATGCATACTTTCCATTTTGCTCTTTGCTCGGTGCAAAATGCACGTCACTTGACCTTGGACCCTTGACTTTCACTGATATTCTCGAACTTCCAATACCATTTCAAAATGCTTCTTCGCTGCTCGAAAGTCAGATATACTTGCACCATGATTTCTCTTTCTCTACTAAAACAATAGCGCCATCTGTCTCAGAACTATTGTTGAAACACTAATGTCAACTGTTAATACCAACTCTTACAACTTATCCCTATAATTATTGCAATCTCAAACTTGTGGCATCATATTACCTAAGTCTTAAAGTGTGTATATGTCGCATTAAAATAATAAAATTAGGGCTTTCATCAAATCCCTAAGGGAGATGATCAGTCCACGCAAGATGCTAAAATAAGATCTCTTTGAGGTAATTTCCCTGATGTAAGTAATTTGATCAAATCCCTGAACTGTTTTAGTGAAATGATGAAATGAACATTTATAGAGCTCTGTTTTCGCTTGTTACCACTCTCTTTTACCTCCTCTCTCTCCTTGTCCTTGCCAGGCGGCGGAGTTCTTCTGACGTGACGCACCAAAAAAAATGAGCTAAATATCATTTTTTAGTTTTATTTAATTATATTCTTTGCATTATTATCTTTCGATTGATATATCACTTTTGCATGCCTGAAAATCATAAACTGGATAAAACTTCAAATGAAAAATAGAAATAAACAAATTAGAGAAATAGACCAAGCCCCCTTTATAAATAAAAACAAGCTTTTTGATAATAAAAAAGCTATTTTAAAAAGGGAAATAATAAATAAATAAGGAGCTAAAAAAATAAGGAGTTACAAATCAAGCAGAATATTTTGAAGTACTACATTAATATATAATTTTTTTATAATAAATGTTTGAAATTCTACTACAAATATCCTTTTTTTTAAAAAAAAAAAAAAATGCCAGCTTTATTATTTAACTATTTTGTTGATTAATTTTGAATAAATAATTTGTAATTCAATGATTATTGTTGTATTAATTACTCTAATTTTAATAATGAACCATGCATGCTAAATAAACCCTTTTAAACTCTTGACAATATTATTTCATCATTTCACTGAAACAGATTAGGGATTTGATCAAATCACTTATTTTACTTAGGAAATCACCTTGCAGAGTTCTTATTTTAACTTCTTCCGTGAATTGATCATCTCCATTAGGAATTTGATGAAATCCTTAATTTAATCATTTCCTTGCGACATATAGATTTTTTATCACCTTTGTATATACAGAAATATCAAAAATCATGAGATATCCGGATGAGAATAAGCATCACATATACATGAGTATTGTCAGAGCTTTTATTTGCACTCAAATAGGTACAATTCATAGGAACATTTTTGACCTGTTTGTAGCTGCAAAAAATGGGAATTAGCATACCTTTTACCCGGATTGATAATTAAAGCTGGATGTGTTCTATCTCAGAAATCATTAGAAGATTCCTCGAACCATCCTGTAAGAGTGAGCTGATAATATGTACCACGTCTACTTAATCATAGAAATAAGTGAAGTTTGTTTTTAGTCAGAGTTAACTAGAGGTCAATGATTGTGCTGGGAAGTATTTCTGCTTCGAATAAAAGCAACAATGAATGTGACACATATAACAGACTTATCCGGAAGGGCAATGCAGTGAAAATTGGTGTTGATGGCATATGGCAAAAGGTGGTTTACTGGTGTACTGTATTACTAACGCACCAACTCGTAAAATATCGGTTAGACTCCAGATATCTGAAGAAACATTACTTGGTCAGATTGCTGCAAACTGGGTTTCACACTTATATTTGTGGGTTACGAACCGACAGAAATTGCAAAAATAAATTACCTTTATTGAGCTCAAATCAAAATGCCTATAAGATAATATTAGCAATCGAAATCTAATCAAATATCAAAATAGCACTTATTTTTCTCTAAAGACTTTCAGCAATCTTCTCAATGACATTTACAACTTCTGGGTGAAGGTATCCATCAAACGTATTAGGCAATTAATTAAAAAAAATCACAGGGGTTGTGAATCTTTCTCTCAATCGTCGTCAAATCATTGGATACTCTGATTTCACTCTCTTGATTTCTTTAAATATATATATAGCTATGCTTATTTATATTTATTGTCATTTCTTTACAAGGCGAGGTTCTAAAAACAGAAACTTCGCTTAGAAACCCCAGAGAGATTAATCAGAAGGGGAAACGCGTAGGAACCCGTAAAAGATGAGTCACAATTCCAATTGGTAAGATCTGATGGTTTGGTGCAGAGCCCAGAAGACAATGAACCCGAATTATCAACAAGGCAATTGTCAACAAGGCTAAGGGTTAAAAGTATTACATTAAATTTCTCCCAACTAATTGTGACTGGTCTATCCGCGAAGCTTCAGCTAATTCTCTTGGTGTAAAATTGTTCTTTTTAACTGTGTGTTCTATTGAAAACTTTCTCCCGAAGAAGAAGACGTTATTTATGCAAATGAGTGGTTCTATTTAAGCATTGACATTTAGGTACGCGAAGGTAGTCGATGGTTAGTTGACGGATAGTCGCTGGAGGGTCGATTATTGATAATAGGAGAATAAGTTATAAAATTGAGCTTAAGAATTACGACCAGAGGTCGTACAAGTAAGAGATTTACGGTGAATTGTAGAGTAAAGTCCAGAGAACTCCAAGAGTAAGTAGAGTAAATTATACTTATATGTTAAGTAGACTTAAACCATGCGATTGTTCTTCTAATTAGTTACTTAGTGCATTTCCTACCTTTAGTTGTGTGGCTTAAGTGAAAGAGATAATAAATTTGAATTTAAAAGTTGTGGCTGATCCTTACTTGAAGTCCTAACACCAGCAACCGCTAGTCGGTTGTCACATAATTTATATATTCAAATTCATTTACGTATGTAGCAAGCAAATCAAGATACCTTTTGCTGTTCTGGAATCTATTTGCTAGATTTTTTTTAATTTACTTAGTTTAAAAACTTTTATCCTGTTGTACACCTTTCTATACTTCATATTTGTTCTTACATTTCTATACTTTTAATTTTTATGTACTTAATTTTGTACTTTTTGTTCTTAACACGAAAGTTTTTTTCGCTATCTCTAGATATTTATTAAAATCACACGAATACAAACGTCGAACACGATATATACCCTGATAAACTATTACAATTCTAGATGCAATCTTAGACAAATGATATTTAAGAAAAACTTGATTGTGTGTTTATTTAGTATAATTTTAAATAAATTTAAAGGCATCAAGTAAAGCCAACAACTAAATTTTTATTTGTTTTGGCACAAACGATCCCTTGACTTAAAAAAACAAGAAATAAAACTTACTATCACGTATCTCAGATACACCGTCTCATCTACATATCCTATTTTTAGTTTCATATAGACATATCTTAAAATTATCTGTAACAAGTAATATAAAAAAATAGTTTTTAAGTCAATTCCTACTTAGATCAACAACGAAAAATTTTATTTTAGCTACTTTTTATTAAATAGTTACAATTAATATAAATATGTATATACATAGGACAGAATCACAACATTAAGTGGTATTTAGTTTTTTTAATTATCATTTAAGTATCGTATTGTCCTTTTAATTTCAGTCCAACTGAATGCTTTAACACGTGAGAAAAAAACCTTTTCAAGTTTTGACACAAGTCGCCAAAAGGGTCGCTAAGTCGTCAACGTGGCTGTATTTGTAATTCTTTAAATAATTAGTTGTAATCAATTAATTTTTATTAATTATAATTAAATTATTGTATTGTCATCCAAAATGATCCTGTATATAAAATTTCAGCTCAATTCAGCGCTTTAAAATGTATTTTATTAACGATTGAAAATTCCACCAAGATAAATAAATAAATATACAAATATATAAATAAATATATATATAGACAGTGCGAGCTAATAGTAGGAATTGAAAAAGATCAATGTTTAGTCTTATACATAAAGAAGAATTGTCCAAGTTTTATTTATTACACTTCTAAAGAGATTAGTAACAACACAATTAAATATAAATGTTGATTACTTATTACTATTATTTGCTTTGAACTCTGAGTATTGGAATTGTCAGGGAAAATAATAATTAATTTAAATAAGGCAGAAAGGGAAATCGATTTTCCATAAGTTACGGCTGTATGCGTTGCATGGAATATATTAACTTGCATGTTCTCCAAACAGGCAGCAATTAACCCTTCATTCGCCTCAAACTACGGTTATGTAGGCTCTATGCATTGCTCTGTTCCGAAATGTAATTCAACTCTAATGTAATTTAATACGCAAGGGTTAAGCCAGCGCTTATATTCCTTGAGATTAAAATCCTAAATAGGACCGAACGGGTGGCTTTCCTAAGTTATGTTCAAAATATGATCTTGGTTCTTCCTTGTAAGATGTTTCTTGCGAAATAGAGCCAAATAATTGAATCTCTTGATACTTAATAAAACGAAAAGGAATAAAACAATTTTGTTTATTAATTGTTTTCAACGCATTTATAATATCTTAAAAAATAAAAATATATCAGCAAAAAAAAAAGAGTAGAAGTTAATACTTTTAATTATAGATATTTCTTTTAAAAATGATGTTTCCATTGTATATACTAATCTTTAAAAAACATTTAATTGCATTGTAAAATTATCTTCAATATTTTTTTAAAAATAATGCCTATATTCCTAGTTAAATTTTAATACAGATTTGAAATCATATAACGTTTTTATTAATAACTGCCTTCATTATCATACATTCTTTTTACCAAGTCAATTTTTCTCAGATTTGTTCCTATTCTATCATATTATTTCGATATATATTATTCACACCATAAAGAAAGTGACTATTTTTATAAAAATAAGCAAGTGCGAAACTCACATATAGATAATTGAATTATTTAAATTCTAAGAGCCACGTAACCCATCAATTGCTATAAATTGCACAATGAATGCTAAAATCAGTAACACTTCCTCCCAATTGTGATGTATTAAGTAACAAGAACGACACCAGACCTTGCACAATTCTCTCTTTAAATTTCCACTCCACATCAAATGGCTTTGGCGATTTAATGGGCTCTACAAATTTAAAGCGCATCAGCCCTTCTATACGGTAGGTCTTCATTGGCACTAAGAATCAAACTTGTGACTCGCTTGTCACGAGTCCATGACCATGACCACTAGGCTACCGCACAACATAGTCATTAGCATGAAAGCAGAACCAGAGTTGTGCACGTCATATGGAGCCCGACATTATCTTCTTGAAAAAATTGTCTTAGGCTGACATGTCTTGAACGGTAACACAACCAGACGTAGGATGTCATCAGCATATCCCTAAGCTCTTAAAGTTGTACGTAGGAAAAAAGTGATGACTGTTATAATGAAAGATATAGAGGATACGTATTCCTCTATAAGAAAACTACGGCCCTTGAACTCATGATCCGATGGTCTTCTGCTCCAAAACTGCAAGGAGATTCATCACTGAACGCTATACGATTTGTCTGTTGGAAGCCATGATGATCGGCAATCACATCGCTCTAGACCAGGGGTGGGCAGACTTTCCCAGGGTACGGGCTACTAATTTTTTCAAGGTGCTGCGGTCCACCTAGTGGTGTAGGTGTAGTGAGCTAAAAGAAAGTATACAATACAGTCGTAGCTTTATTTTATGAACCTATATTTTACGAATTTTTCTATTTAGCGAACGTTTTCCTGGAAGCAAGAAAATTTTACTATTTTCTTCGTAAAATAACCTCCAAACTGCGAAGACGTCGCCCATCCGGTATAGTGGTTAATGACGTTGACTGTAGTGCCGTAGAGTCTGCGTTCGAATCCCGGGTAGGACATGGGTTTTTGTATTGTAATCCTTCTCTTCTTTATGATGCGTGCTTCACGCTTACTTCTGTGTAAGCCCCCGTGTGATACTTCGTGGTGCACGGGGTTATAAATGTTCTCAATAAAAAAAAAATATCGAAGAGCATTTTCCATTCAACAAAATTTTCTCTTATGCTTCAATTTTTTCCTCCGTAATTTTTAATACCTTTAATACCTTTTAAATACCTTATTTACTCGAATCAAAGCTACACTTTTTGCCAAATATTAATGCTTCTGAAAATCGAGCGTGGCTTAGAATCGAATTGGGGAAAAAATGCTGGATGGGTTACTTACAGCAATTACAGCTTCATGCATGTATTTATAATACTGATAAAATGACTAATTCTTCACTTCTTATTAATTTTCCTTTTAAATTTATTTTAATTTCACAAAATTAGATATCGATAAAACATTTTAAACTATTTTTTTAATTTTCACAAAATCTTGTTGAGAATTTTTGACACGGCTTAGAATCGATGGCGGCTTAGATTCGAATAAATACGGAATTTCAAAACCATCGTTTGATGGAATGATTATTAGGTCTTAGTGAAGGCGGTCACCCTAAAATGGCTTGGTGGTCCACCTGTCGATCGCGATCGACTTAATGCTTACCCTGGCTCTATATCATTCTGCCGGTGTTGTGAGATAAAAGGTAAACTCCGAATGGGAACATAACACCGCCACGAAGAAATGCCGTGAAATGATAGCATAAAAGACGCTGAAGCTCACTGAAAAGCGAACAATAATGCATTTGTGGCAGCACTTCTCAAACTGTGGGCGCTCCCCCCTAGGGGGGGGCGTGATAACCCTAGAAGGGGGGGCACGAGCATATTGAAAAGTCGAGAACAAAAAATTATTTCAAAAAATTATTCATTTTTCGAAAGTAAAACAAACAAAATACATTCTGTCATGATAAAAAAATATATATTTACACTGATATAATACTCTTATAAATGTATCAGTACTGCACTATGTACTTTATAATCATCTTAACAATACTAAGCTAAGAACAAGTTTAATAATTACCAGTGACCACACCGCTTGGTTATATATAAAATTATATGCAAAAATTAACACTTATCCGGATCACGTACGGCTTATAATTAATCCCTTAACTGCTCATTAAAAGTTATGCGATTCACTCCCCAATGCCTCTATTGCACGCATGTGTATTTGGGAGGAGGGAGAAAGAGACAATAAGAAAATCTTCTGAAATAGGTAAATCCTTCCCAAACAATGTTAAAGTCATTATATTGAATTCCAAAGTCTTCGGAATAATTTTTTGGATAGTAGTGAACATATTTCGGATAGACGTATATATACGCCCGGGGCAATTTACACATTGGCTGAGCAAGACGTTTATATACGTCGGTGGTGAAGATGTTAAAGTCGTATTTTAGCTTTAGCGTCAATGTATCGTATTATCGAATTCAATACCGTTATTGTATGGAGGGGGGCGCAATGAAAATTGTGATTCAATATTGGGTCGCAAGTATTGAAAGTTTGAGAAGCACTGATTTGTGGAGTTTGGACCTGTCGCACAATCATCCGATCTTACCATGCATTCGTACACCTGACCTTAATGATCATACACTTCACCGCGATGAGACCCTTACAAAAATCCCTAACTGATTATATAACCACGTTTGAAACCATCCATTTGGCCTCAAAGTCTTCGACAACTTCTCAACGCATTACTATCTGTATCCCAAGGGAGCTTCAGCACAAGCAACGAGAAAATATAAATCCTTTATATATACAATTATTACGTGATTTATACAGTACAAATCGAGCAGTAGATATACCCTCGAGAAGACAGAAGTTAACACATTTATTATCCTTGATAATTGAATCAATTGCTTACTAAGTATAAAGAATTACACATGCGAAACATATAGATAATCAGATTTCTTAGAGTTACTTGTTTTTTAATACATAATATTGCAGCTAATTTATATTTGTCAAAAAAGGTAGATGCGGTTCGTTTAACGGTACTTTTTAACTAATATTTCAATACATTTTTTGAGGTACATAACTACTTAATACATAAAGATTATATATATTTTAATAACGTATCTATTAAAATTCTCATAAATTAAATACACGTTTCATCACATCCATAAACAAAATTTTCACTTTGATATTAATAAATCAGGATTCGCATTGTTAAGGATTAAAATTCAAGTAAACTTTATACTAATCAATCATGAATTGAATGATAATTTATGCCTCAAATAAATTAATAATTCAAATTTTGCCTTATTAATTCATGCTAATCAAATAATTCTTCCTCAATTAAAAGTACATTGATTATTAGTTAATGGTTAACTGAATAATTCATGTGTTTCAAACTGATTAATAATTCATAATAAGTAACATTTGATTAAATAATTAATATCTCAAGCTAAGTAATGATGAATAAAAATGCAACTTACTGTCGTGATTAGGTAAACGGGGAAAGTTGCTTAATTTTTTGTCTCCTTGAATACTGGAAATTCTGTTCATAGAAATATTAACATTGTGTATAAAAGAAATAATAATGTCTTGGAATTAAAGTACATTTTGCCTAATCATTTTTGGGAATTGATAAATAATTATCTTGAATGCAATAAACGTTTAGTATAACTATTTAGATACTTCTAATAATTTATAGATGAGTTTTAAAATACAAATGGACATATTAATTTGATTCTTAGTAAAACAATTATGATTTTAAATTTTATTTCGTGCTTTTCTATGTTAATTATACCATTTATATAATACAAGATTAATATTTTTTTAAAAAAATAAAGCAACGCTGTGTTCCTCTTTCTAGAGTTAAATCGTTTTAAGTAGTGAAACCTAATGCAAACTAAAGCCACACTATCATACGTTTTCTAAATAAATAGTGATATACATTTGATAAGTTCAAACTTTCAAAACAAAATTATTGTACGTGATGCTAAAAGAAGTAATATATATAAAAAAAATTTTAATCAATTCTTACTTAGGTCAGAAAAGAAAAACTTTATTTTAGTTACTTTTTATTAAATAATTATAATTAACATAAATATGTATATACATATGACAGAATCACATTATTAAGTTGCAATTAATTTTTATTAATTATCATTAAAATATCGTATTGTCATCCAAAATAATGGTATATATAAAATTTCAGTTCAACTGAATGCTTTAAAACGTGAGAAAAAAAATCTTTGTTTTGACCCTAGTCGCTAAAAATGAAGCCAACGTGACTCTGTATCGGTTTTTCTTCAGAGAATTAGTTTCAGTCAATTAATTTATATTAATTATAATTAAATTATTATATTGTCACCCGAAACAATCGTGTACAGAAAATTTCAGCTCAAATGAGTGATTTAAAAAGTAAGAAAAACCTTTTAAAGTTTTGTCACAAGTCTCCAAAATGGTCGCTAAGTTACCAAAAATGATGCCAATGTGGTTGTATCTGTAATTCTTTGAATAATTAGTTTTAACCAATTATTTTTTATTATTTATAATTAAATTATCAAATTGTTATCCAAAATAATTGTATACATAAAATTTCAGCTCAATTGACCTGTTTAAAATGTATTTTACTAAGGATTGAAAATTTGAAAAGTTACATATAGGGAGATTGTGAACTAATAGTAGGAATTGAAAAATTATAGTTTTAAAAATAAAAAAAAAACCTCGCTTTTAATGTTAATTGAACTAAAAAGTAAAAAAATAATTCTTAATATAAGAATAAAATGATTTACGAGAAAATTAATGTCATTGGGGTAAAAAAAGAGGGGCTCGATATCAGTTGTTATAATTTCTTGTTAGTTTTATTCCGAAACCTTGAGCTAGTGTAACAAATGTAGTACAAAGCATACCCCACAAGTTTTTACCACAATGACATTAATTTTCTCGTAAATTATTTCATTCTGATATTAAAAATTATTTTTTTACTTTTTAGTTCGATTAACCATAAAAGCGTGTGTTTTTTAGTTTTTTTTAACTATAATTTATTTTTCATTTTTTTTTGTTCGATCTACAATAAAAGCATTTATTTTTAGTTTTTTAAATTATCATTTATTCACACACTTTTTTTTTTTAATTTTTGGACCGTGAACAAAAACGTTTGCTCATCCCTGAGTTAGAACAAATTAATTTTTTCACCACAAACACAAGTCTTTTTTTCTTTTTTTCATTTTGAGAAAGACTGGACAATTTATTATATTATGATAAGGAATTGCTGACGCAAAAAAAACGTTTTCGTCCTTAGGGTTACTCTTAATCTTTTAGTTGCCAAATCTGGCTGGAAATGTGATCAGGAATTATTCGCCAAATCTGGAAATGGTATATAGAATTAGTCACCAAATCTGGAAATGGTACAATGAATTAGTCACCAAATTTGGAAATCTTATTCCTCATAATCCTGTTCAGGACAATGGAACAAAATTATGAAATTTTTGTATTGTCATCGGTCCTTGACAAGTGTGAAAAATTTCGAATTAATCTGACCTTTTAAAGTGAGTAAAAATCAAGGCTCAAAGATTCCGTTACATACAAGGGAAACTTATAAAAGCGTGTTAAAAAGGGTTTTCAACTGAATGTGTTGTTGTAGAAGATCTAATGGGGTGGAGAAAAAGCACTGTGAAATGAGTAATTGCAATTTATCCTAGGTCAGTTTAAGATGCTCAAAAAAAAGTCAAAATAAAATTTGCTCGGAACTGATAATTGCAAAATAATTACATCCTTTTAACAAAGTTATACAAAGAAATATTCGAAGGCTTCTGCAAAATAGTGTTATTCTATTGTATTAATTACTGTTTAACTTTTCGAAAAATATTGTAATTCATTACATTTTTTGAAAACCAAATTAAAATTGGTTACGACGCTGACTCTGTGGCCTGGGACTGGGTTCGAACCCCGGGAAGACATGGATTTTTGGGAAATATATAGTGCCTGTGCGGCAGGGGGTTTTACTCTAAATAGCCGTCGGTCGCAAGTCCTCTCGTGTGGTTGGGGGGGAAAGGCGAAAAAGGGGTGGGGGCCTATGACCACCCCAGGGTGTTCTCCTTTTAAAGGGGGGGTGGAATCGAGCCAAATCTTTCTGTCACCTGTATGGTGCTCAAAGCTACGGTAACGACAGGCGTCATTAGCCCTTTCCCCGGGAAAAATTTTCCCGGGGGCCCTCGATCTGGCCTTTGCCGATCAGGTGACATTAGTAACAACAACAACGAAACTCTATTAAAAATATTTAAAGCCCAGAAAAATAACATAAAATTCTAGAAGCATTGGTTCTAAACATAAACAAATTTTAAATAAATTTTGTAATAAAATGTTCTGTAAATGGAAAAGAAACCTACCTTGCATGTCAATTTTTTCCCTTGTATCCGTAAATAATCTAAATTACATCCTTGTATATCATCGAGGGTGTATCGTTATGATAAAAAAAATAAATAAATAAAATACTGAAACAATGAATTTTTAAATAAAGCTCAAGAAATCTTTGTTTTAATAAGCTCTACATCTGCAAAAAAGAATTTAGACAGAAGACAAGACATTGCGTCCGAAAAATTAAAGATTATTCATTCAATTTATTTTTTTTTTTTTTTCTTACTCAAGGGCAAAACTTTCATCAACTAAAATCAAAACTGATTGAAGTGAATGACATAAGCAAACCATTAACATAAAAAATTTAGAATATTTTCTTAAATATCAACAACATAATTTAAATTTATAAAAATGCTCATTCCGTTTTATCTTATTTCAGAACTTTCCAAAGACATATATGTAGAAATGCAAATTTTTTTTTTTTTTAAGAATATTTTTCTCAAGAAAAACCGAATAAAGGATAAAATTATATTTCATGAAAAGATTTTCTGATTTACTTTTTGTGAATAAAAAGGTTTATTAGAAAGTTAAAAAGTATTTGGAAAGTAAACTTCTTTATTTCAAATATTACAAGTGAATAACAAATAAAGAAAATATTTTGCTTCTTTGAATTCCTATAAAAATCGATAAGTGTTTACGAACTGGACACTGAATTCGATTAATCGATTCTTTTCCACAAAACAATTCTAGTAAACCAGAACAGATTAAAAGTAAATTTTAGCAAAGAGAAGGCAATTTGCCGTTAAGAGAAACGTATTTCTTCTTTTCCCCCTTTGGGGAATAACTGTTCCGTTTAAGAGAAAAGAATTTCCCCATTCCCATATTTTAGGAAGAGAACAGGAAATTAAACGGATATATGTTTTCTTAAACTGTACTTTCCTTAGAATGATTGGTACATTTAAAAAGATATTAACCATAATTTTGACCTTTTAAGATAGATATTAAACTTCCTAACTTATGTTTTCTTAAATCTTTTAGTTTTCAATTAACTAAAAAATATACAATACCCTTTTAATTATTATATTCTATATACTTTTCTCTGTTTAGTACAGTATACCTATTTGCTTGTAAATTTTAATGTTAAGTTTTTCTTCATTATTTATACCTACATATGCTAACAAAATCTATTACATTTTTTTCTAAAAATACATTTACTCACTGATGAGGGCAAAAAAAAATATAGCAACTAAACTTATGCATTCCTGTATAAAGTTTAACTCACTTTAAAGTGTCCTTATTAAAAACCCATATATATACACTTAAGGATAATGAACTTATATCTAAAACAAAATCTCCTATTTATCATTTAACATTTATGTTCCTTAACATATTCCCGTTCGCAACATATCTATCGCAAGCTTTATTTTAATATATTGCAAAGATTCCACGTCAACCAATTGAGGTAAGTTTTTATTTCATTTCAGTATGTTATGATATAAGTTTTAGCATCTATTTTTGTATTTAAAAGGTTTTTTTCATCTCAATTAAACTTTATTCCTACGTCTAACCTCTCTATCCTGAATATTTTTTTTCTTTTCGAATATTTTTAACACCCTGTATATTATTAAACCTATAATTTATTTGTTTACTCATTTGATGGTTGGAAAGTATGATCTATAGTTTCCCAAAGTGCCAGTTATGCACCTATTATGGTGTCAGCTGTTTTTGTAAGCGCACCAAACAACAATAAACAAGAAAAACAAAGGCTTACTATCTCTCTCCTTGCCTCTCTCTTTCTTTCCCTTTCTTCTGCTCTCAGGACAAATATTTTAACTATTCCTTTAAAAAAATCATCCATCATATTTTCTAACAACTTCTTACTTTCGTTTCAAGACTAAGATTTATTACCTCTGAGGATATAAGCAATCTCATCAGTTTGAAAGCAAAATTTTTGGCTGAGCTTTCTTAATGATTCAAAAGGCTATAATATCTACTAAACTTTGTTTATTCAGCAAACTGTCAAGCGGTAAAAGTTTCAATTAAAAATTTAGATATATCATTTTTAAAAGACATATACCGTGTATTCCGATGTATATAACGCCCTTTTTAATAAAAAAAAAACGATGAAAGATTACGGGCGCCCGTTATACCCCTGATGTAAAAATTACCGCCTTAAAAATGAAGAAGAGATGTACATAAGAAATTAGATTTCTACACGTACCTTAATACAGTTTATTTAAAGGGAATAACTTAAGGGGAGTAGGAAATCTCTCTCTGTATATATACCGACAGTGTTGAATTGGCTGTTTTCGATGTACCTTTTTCTCAAAAAACTTTTTATGTACATGTTTGAATTTTTTCAAACAATTAAAGTACATCTTTCTCATTATACTGAAAAGAGCTTTTAGCTAATTTTGAATGTTTTCATAGTTTATAAAATATTTTATCAAACATAGTAAAATTTGATCCATTTTTGCACATAAAAAAAATTTGTAAAAATAAATTTTTGAGTTTTCTACAAAAAGTTCACATTTCAGTATAATATAACAAATTTTTAAAAAATGTATTGACCAATCAAATGTAATTTCGCATGTTTAAATTTTTAATTAACATGACTTTACTGAAATGCTTAGACATTCTGAATGTCCCGCTTTAAGAAGTGTAAAAAGAAAGAACGTACACCATCTCATTCACAAAGACTAACAAACACTGCTATATTTTGGACTCTCCGTCAGGTAAGGATTTATGTGAAGCACACTACATTACTCAAAGAACAATTCTACACGTATTCTACGCATCTTAAGGTATCCAACTACGTTCGGAACCGTGATTTTGCAAAGGCGAATAAATGGATAATTTTCATGATATTTAGTGTCACTTAGATTAGAATACATGTATACAATTGTTTTAAGGACATTTTCATCAAAAAAAATTATTTAAATACAATATTTTGGCACAAAATTAACTTAGAATAATTTTAGTTCAAAATGTTCTCCTTTTGTGAAAAATGCCTCTATTATAATAATATTTTGCCTCTATATAGCTCAGACCTGTCTACAGAGGCTCAACTAGAATTTTTGAAATATATAACTTAAAAGTAGGTTTATCCATATTTTACAACAGCAGACGAGAGCAATTTTAAGAAAAAAACGCCGATAATTATTTCAATTGGTTGTAACTCTGAAAATAATGTGAATTTTTCAAAAATCATAGATGAGCCTCTGTAAAGAGGTCCGAGCTGTATACAGGCAAAATATTATTATAATCAAAGCATTTTTCACAAAAGGAGAACATTTTGAAAAAAGGTTATTCTAAGTTAATTTTTTGCCAAAATATTGTATTTAAATGTTTTCTTTTGTCCAAAATGTCCTTAAAACAATTTTTATACATGTAGTCTAATCTAAGTGACATTAAATATCATGAAAATTATCCATTTATGCGCTTTTTTAAAATGACGGTTCCGAACGTAGTCGGATACCTTAAGGGTTTTGTTTTAAAGAATATCGACACTTTAAATCAGAGGTGTCCAACACGCGGCCCGCGAGGTGCATGTGGCCCTCCAGTACGTAAGTTGCGGCCCACCGACTCGTTTTTTTTAAAAAAATTAAATATCAGATTTTTAAAGTTTTTTCATTTTGAAATTTATTTGAGGGGAAATTTATATATATATATATATATATATATATACATATAAAATGTATTTGTGCCTGTTACGTGTTCTTGTTTTAAAATAAATCCTTTTTGAAAATAGAAATGTCCTTTAGATTAAAATAGATTTATATTTTATCAAACAGTTACATGTGATTTTACTATATTTAATTACCTTTTTAATAAATTTCGAATTGTGTAAATTATTTATATCCTTTACTACGGATGTTACATGATTCTGTGAGACTTTTGTTTCTCCTCCTCCTTTTCTGTTTGGAGTGCCCAAAAAGCAAGAGGCAGTCAGAGATTATTTTTAAAAGTTTAAAAAATATATTCAGGATAGTTAAGATAAAGGACAATGTATAATTAATCGTTTGCGAATGACAGCACTATCAAATTTCAACAATGAGTAATGAAAGATGAATTCAATAGGAACACCGTAATTTTCAAGAAAATGGCAGGTGTAATATATTTTAAACATTATTGGAACATTGTATTATTATTTTATATAAGCATTATTATATTATTTATGTCTGTATACATGAAAAATAATGAAAACAATAATATTAATTCATTCTGCTTTAAATTTTCATTACAAATCTGATATAAAAGTGCATATTTTTGTGTGCGGTCCGCGAAATTATGTTTTTCGAAGTGGCCCGCAAGGTCATTTCGGTTGGACACCTCTGCTTTAAATAAAAAACCCAGAAATCTTATTCCGAAAAATTCGATACTTTAAAAAGATTTTCGAGATGCAAAAGCAGTTTTCCAATAAAATGGCTTCTGGAACTTTAAAAAAATCAATATACAGAGAGGTCTTCAGTTCAGGACTGTTCAATACATTTAGGACTTCAACAGTCTTTATCTATAATGATGAATTGGCCCGAGATCTGCCCGAAATTATGGATATGCCTATCCGCAGCCGCATGAAAAACTAGATCTAGTCTTATAATAATTTGTATGCTTGTTATTTCTAACTGAAATCTAAATCATTTTTGTTGCTCACGCTCTCGTCTACTTACCATTTTAACATCCTGAACTTAATGCTAATCTCACGTAAATTCTATATTTTCTTCCTTAAATATAAACTATGTGTTTAATATTCATTTATATAGTCCACTCGTAAGAACAAAAACTAATCAAAGGTTTATATGAAAATTGTACCTTTCCATCAGAGTTCTGAAAATATCAATAAGATTCTGATCACTTACAAACATGAATCATAAAAATAGGTATAAAAATAGATTTAAAAGTATTAGAAAAAAGACGATTACTCTTTGCTTTTTGATACACTTTATTCCATTTAAATTAATACAATTATTGAAGGTTTCAGGAAGAAAGTAAAACTTCATGGGATTAGCACTATGTTAATGAATTCAAAAAGATAGTCCTAATGACGAAATATTTTGGTGTGAATATATTACGGACGAGAGGGAATGTGTATTAATTTCGCCCTCTAAAACAACGTGAAAATTATTTGCGACGGACAGCGTAATTTTGAACCACTTTCAAATTATGTGGATGACACCTAAGCCAATACCTTACTCGCTGAATTCCCTCACCACATCAATGTGAGGACTTTAAACTTGAATGTGCATCACCCCTCTGCACCGTCGGTCTTCAGTGGTATTGCAGTGGTCTCCACCAAAAGACCGATTTTCTGTTAGAGAATTAATGACTTCCCAACGATCACATAGTTTTGAGTGGAAAAGTACCCAAAACAGGGCAACGCTTAAGTTCTAGGAAAAGTCAACATTTGACCTCCCTTTATCCAGCCTATAAAGAAGCCGCAGTTACCACTCCAATCTCCGGCTTCAAATTTCATCATATGAGGGGTGACAAGGACCAACGGCCGAATAATAATTCCGGCTAGGTCCAAACAGGAATCTTTCTGTGTCACGTGTCGCTTTTGAAGGCGTGACAAATTTCACTTCCTCTGACTCTACTAAATTCACTTGGGTTTTCTCTAACCTACAGCCGAACCTTTCAAGGTTCCAGCATAACGAGCATCATGTCTTTGTAACGCAGCCTTCACATTGGTAATCCGGTCTAAACAGCACCTTATCAGTGGTGCTCCTCTTCAGTATCAGGATTCGAACCCGAGACTTAACAACTCATGCCAGGGCTCGTGACCATTACCACTAGGCTACTGAGTCCTCAAAATATTAGCTGAGCTATTAAAATATCAGCGAAATAAGCAGGTAGGATAGACTTGGCTAGCATTCCAATCGGGAGACTTGCTGACCGTATGCAATAGGACATGCGTATTTACTAGAATCCAGCATAATGCACAGGAGGAACATCGGAAGAACATAAAACAAGCTGGCGTATGTAAGCAATTCCGTAAAAACGATTGCATGGTGAACATCACTTTAAATGACGTCGAGATTTGCCCAACATGCGGTCATGTATATAACATTTGAATGATCTTATCTAAGGGTGAATCATAGGCGAAAAGAGAAATATGAAAGACACCGAGATAAATTACAGGACACAAAAAACAAATTAGCAAAAGTCAGATACTGATTTTCACCGTGATCTAGCGAATTAATTATGGTCTACTCACACAATGACTAGTGCGATATGGGCAAATAACGCGCACTCATCGGAGATGGCAGTTTCTCTGATGCCGGAAATACAAGAATTGGTAGATCAGCATTGAGTTCGAAATCTGTTTACAGATGATGCAAATTAAGTCAGACAAACGAATTTGAATGCTCACACATCTGGAGAGAGCAAGAAATAGACAATAATTTCCCCTTTGTCAGCGGAATACACCGGTATGGTGTATCATGCTTGTACGGTTCTCGTTTGCAGAGACATACTTGGTACACGCACAGGTTCAGATCTTAACTTCTTCTAATGAGGTTCAATCACTGCTATTGATATTATATCAACATTAATCATCAAACATTCCCTACTTCAAGAGCATCTATATAGAAGTGCTATAGGTCTACATTCTTCTTCATGGACGGCAACTCTATAGCTCACCAAACATTAATTGTTGATGAGCTTGTGACGGACTCACGCGTCTTTTCTGTAACAACAGAAAAGAACAGAAGTTTTAGTAAGCATGATGGCAATTTAGAGAAAATTCTGTTAGGAAAAGGTAGAAGTGTAATTTGACGGCCTACCAAGGAATCACGGATTCCTAGCCATTACTACAAGGTGCATACTATTGCACGCGAGCCCAACAGCCTATCTGAAGGTGATTGAACCGTTGCGTGGAATTCAAGGTAGGACAGATCATTTGATATAAGAAATCGTAATATTATTAGAATTGAGAATAGGCGGATAATATAATTATTTAGATAAGTGATCCAAATTGCGCGATCCGATTTAGTTAAGGTTATGAGTTTTGGTTTATTCTCACTTAATATAAGTTTGTTCAATATATAAGAAATTAAAGTTAAACTCTTAATAAAGTCCTATTAAGAATTCGAAAATGTCTATTCATTTCGAGAACCCCACACCTCTAATTCACGCTGACCCACAAAGATATGGTCGACAAAGATCGACCATATCACAAGCTGCTGAAGAGCAAAATATTGAACGCATTGATCGGTCAAAACGTTCCCCAGGTCTAAATACAAACAAACATGGGAAGACACTAGGGAAAGTCTTGGAAGCATGTGACCAGCCACCAACGACGATCCTGGCCTACAGTTGGCATTATAAAAGGAATGGTCAAAAATACCTCCATTGTTCATTGACAAACAATTCAAACATAGCAGTCAAAGGCCAACTAAAAGTTTCCTACAAAAGGTTTAATATTTCTCATCACTACTCGTCTCGTGAACGTTTCGGTCTTTGTCCAATTGTACTCGAGGCAAACTTTTTAATAACGTTCCTTTTTACCCTTCGAATTTCTCTGTTAAAAATATTTTTTTCTTTTCCGATTTTCTTATATTTTGGGAATCTCATGGAACCATATGTGTCGATTTAGAATACTTTTGCACGACATTACATCATAAAAATTGTCTGGTCCTTAAGGTATCCGACTACGTTCGGAACAATGATTTTAAAAAGGCGCATAAATGGATAATTTTCATGATATTTAGGGTCACTTAGATTAGACTACATGTATAAAATTGTTTTAAGGACATTTTGACAAAACAAAATGATTTAAATACAATATTTTGGTAAAAAATTAACTTAGAATAATCTTTTTCAAAATGTTCTCCTTTTCTGAAAAATGCTTCTATTATAATAATATTTTGCCTGTATATAGCTCAGACCTCTTTACAGAGGCTCAACTATGATTTTTGAAAAATTCACATTATTTTCAGAGTTGAAACCCATTGGAATAATTATCGGCGTTTTTTTCTTAAAGTTGATCCCCTCTGTTGTAGTAAGATATGGATAAACCCACTTTTAAGTTATATATTTAAAAAATTCTAGTGGAGCCTCTGTAGAGAGGTCTGAGCTATATACAGGCAAAATATTATTATAATAGAAGCATTTTTCACAAAAGGAGAACATTTGGGAAAAAAATTGTTCTAAAGTTAATTGCCAAAATATTATTTAAATCATTTTTGTCAAAATGTCGCTAAAACAATGTATATATATTCTAATCTAAGTGACACACAATATCATGAAAATTATCCATTTATGCGCTTTTGCAAAATCACGGTTCCGAACGTAGTCGGATACCTTAAAGTTAGCCCACCAGTGTAACATTTGTAATATTAATGCACTGATAATTTCAGTACTTCTTATTATTTTTAATTTATTCTACTTACTCGTTCATTATTATTTTTACTTCTAAAAATATAATAATATTGTGTAATATAGTTTAAGCCCCCTTTTAACAAAACTACAATTAGTAAAAATGATTTTATTTATACTTGTTCCTCTTAAAGAAATTGCGGAAGCGTGGCGCATAGTTTTAAAAATGCCTGACATATAATCTAATTAAAGAAAATATCTTAAACCTTTTAAAAAAAACTTACTACTGATAAATATTACATAGAAAGAACTTTTTCTTCATAGAATTTTTTAAATATTGGGAAGCAAAAGTAAAGTTAAAAACTTCGACTTTATCACAAAACTATGTGAGCATACGTCCCAAATAGACTCTATTTAATGACATGTGGACCACATTTGGTAGGGATATATCTGTCCCAAGGCAAAATTTCGGAGAGGAATTCATTTATCTTACAGGACTTATAAATATGAAGCAAGGGAAACTAAAAAGAACAAAGCACATATAAAATAAGGATAAGGCATCTCCAAGCAAAAAATTAGATGTCAGTCTCATATAATATTTCTTTGGTGGTGTATTGATTATGATAAACACTTCCAACACATTTATACATTATAATTCAATCAGATATGACGTTATATTAGATTTATCTTCTGATCATGAAATAAATATTAAAAAATAAGTGCAGTTTTTTTTCTCTTTTCTTTTTGAAATAGTTCAGTAGATGTACTTAAGTTATACAATAATTTTTAAATTTTTTTGCGGTTCTTACGTTACACACGCCAAAAATACACACTGAAAATTATTCATCTTATACTTTAAAAAAAAAAAAAACTAGACAGTAAATATGTTTCAAACTTTTAAATTAATTTTAACATGTTATGTTTTAAAGTTTGTTACTGAACTTTGTTAAAAATTTTCATTATTATTTGGTAATTGTTTGTGAGATTATTTCCTGACAAATTAGTGACCGTAGTAACCTAGTGGTCAAGGTAAGG
Organism: Trichonephila inaurata madagascariensis; assembly: GCA_019973955.1. Lineage (NCBI taxonomy): Eukaryota > Metazoa > Arthropoda > Arachnida > Araneae > Nephilidae > Trichonephila > Trichonephila inaurata. The sequence goes on from BMAV01009971.1 coordinate 60,304, forward strand.
GACTCGTGGCCGGCGTGTAATGAGTTCGAACCTGTACCGCTGAAGATCTGTGGTGCATAAGAGGCCGATATACGTTAATTATATTAAGGCGTAAACGTCTTCCCTTTGGTGTGGTGGGGAAGTTAGGAGACAGGTGCCAGCTCATGTGTCATCCTCGTCATTTGAACATGGAGCAAAATTACGAGGTTTGTCGTCAAAAGCCCTCGAGTAGCTTGAAAGGTTGACTTTAATATTCACTCACTCCTCATAAATTAATATACGTGAGTGATTATTGACTTTTTTAAATGTTACGTGGCATAATTGCATTCGTAGATCCAACGCAAAAATATACAAATAAATTTTTTAAATATTCAATATATTTAGAAAATAACAAATAGAACATAAAGAACAATTCAAAAGTAATAGTAATTTTTATCCATTTTCAAGTGAAACAAAAAATTGCACAAATTTTAGAAGATCTCAAGAAATCCTTAAGAAGTTTTGAATGAAAGAATATATCAATTTCTTATATCGTACAAATGTTTCAAAATCATCTATAATTTGTGTAACTATTTCTACTGAAAATGATTTTGAAAAACAAGGAAACAATTTTTCATATACATTATTATTTGTATTAACTGCAAAATAAAACTAAAATATAAAATGTGTAGCCGAGAAAAAATGAAAAATGAATCAGTAGATGATACAAGGATATCCATAATTTCAAGAGTTCGCATTAAAGTTGTATATATATATATATCAACTAACCTTTACCCTCTCCCTTCCCTGAGTATTTAATGATGTTGAAGGCTATATATATATATATATTCTTGATATACATATCAAATTAAAAGATAATGTAATAGTTTCTAATATTTATGATAAAAGAGAAGAACTTAATTTCATTATTATAAAAAACCCCCATTGGGGAAATTAAATGTTTCTATATTCCTGAAATATTTTTAATAATTATTACAATGTAAAAAATTTTTTGGTGTCAAAAAAATAAAATAATAAAAAATTCATTTTAAAATATTCAAATAAAAAATAAAATTTAATTTTATTAAATTTTTTAATGAAAAAAATTCAAAATTAAAGTTAAAAATTTAAAGTTTAATAAAAGTATTACATTTAAACAAAATTTTCATATTATATTTTAAATTCCTAATATTAGAAAAATTCTTATTATTATTTTATTATATTTACTTATTTTTAAAAGGGGTTGTATAATTTTAAAAATTTTAATTTTGTTTCCATTTTTTTATATATTTTTTTAACTACTTTCCCTTCCTGATTTAAATTGTTAAGGGCAATATAAATTTTTAAATATATTAAAATTCAAATAAAAAGAAATAAAGCATTTTAATTAAAGGTTTTATCATTATATAATTTATTAAAAGTTTTTTCAAATATTGAAATTTATGGTAAAATTATATATTAAAATTTTGCAAAAAATAGAATTAATTATTATAAGGAAAAATATTCTAAATCAAAAACAAAATTTAAAGTTTTATTACAAAATAAAGGTTAAAAATTCTAATAAAAGAAAAAAAAAAACTAGAATTAAAATTAATAGAAAAAAATCCTTTAATATATTAAAATATTTGTAATAGTTTTAAAATTTTTAACTAAAACCATTAAAATCTTTTATGTTTTGGATCAGTAAAACGAATTATGTATTTACAGAAATGTATAATTTCAAAAAAAATTTAAAGATTGTCATGTTTTGCATATTTTTAAAAGGCATTAATAATTTTTGGGGAAAAACATAAAAAAAAACATAAATTTAATGTAAAAAAGGATTATCAAATGAATATGAACTTTTTATAATGAAAAAACTATATAATTTAATTTTCTGACAATTTAAAAAAAAGCCCTTTTTCCCCAATAAAAATTTTTAAAAAGCTTTTAAATACAATAAAAAATTAATCTTTTTAACTAAAAAGTGTTTTAAAAGAAAAATAATTAATATTAAATGTAGTGAATTTAAAAGACTTCATTGAAACATACAAATTTTTTATGGGATTAAAATTTTGAAAGAAAATTTTATATTATGAAAAAAATAGGGTTTTGTTAATTTTCAAAAATAAAAAATTATCAAAATCAGTTATAAAATAAAGCTTTTAAAATACAAAAAAATATTAAATTTAATATATGCCTAAAAGGGGCATTACAAATTAAAAAAATTAAAAGACTTAATAAATAAACATGGTACGATAATAAAACTTTTTAAAATATTAAAAAAGTCAGATTAAAAATTTAAAAAAAAATTTTTTAATTTAGTTATAAAGGGTGGAAATTTTTATAAAATATATTATTAATTTTGGGTCAAAAATTTTTTCGATAAAAAAAACATTTTTAAAATTAACTTTGGAAAAGAAAAAAATAAAATCTTTTTTATAAAAATTAAAATTAAAATTAAAAATTTTAAATTTAATATATTTTTATCCCCAAATTTCATAAAAACCCCATTAAATTTGGATTCAAATGGTTTTAAATAATTATTCACAAAAAAAAAATTTCCAAAAATATTGCATGAAAAAAATAAAAACCTTAAATTCAACTTAAAATAGAAAAATTTTTGTTAAAAAATAAAGATAAAAAAAATTTATTCATTATAGTTTAGATTTTGAAGATCTCTTTAACTCTATTAATATTGATGATTTGATTAATATCTTGTAAATTTACAAAAAGGACAATTTATTTAATAATGTTAATTATGATAGATTTGGTTCACTACTTAGGTTTGTATTTAAAAGGGAAAACTATATATATCAAAAAAAGGTAACTATTATCACAGTTTAAAAGGTTTCCCCCAAGGTGGCCCTGGAGCAACTGTTTTCCAATTTATACTTACATTATTTTGAAAGTAGTTACATTAAAAACTAAATTTTATATTTATCGTTATGAAATGATATAATCATTTTGGAAACAAGCCAATTTTATACCTAACATTAATTTTTACCCAAAAAATTTTTAATTTAATACAGACAAATAATAACAACAATGAACTTTTTTCTTGACATACATGTCAAATTATGTGAAAATGTAATAGTTTCTAATATTTATGATAAAAAAAAGATTTTTTTTAAAATTTAAAAAAAATTCCTCATTGGGAGAGTAATGTACATGTTTCTTTTTTCAGAAATATTTTTTTTAATTATAAACAACGTAAAAAATTTCTTGTGTAAAAAAATCAGACATTATAAATAACTATATACATTTTCAAATATTCAAATAAAAATCCCCAAATTTAAATTTTTATTAATAGTTATATAAATAAAGCTATTAAAAAAAAGTTAGGATTAAAATTATGAGATTGATATTACTTATTACTATAAACAAATATTTTGTTATAGTTATTCCATATTAATATTAGATAAAAATTACTTACTATTATTTTATTCATATTTACTCTGTTTTTATTATAGTTATGCTATAATATGCAACTATTATTAATTTTTTTCCATTTTTTTTTAATCTTTTTTTTTTAAAATGCACATTTCAGCCACTCTTTTGTTTAAATCTGTTTGGGGGTATAGAATCTGGCAAAAAAATTGTTTCCCTCAAGATTTAGCGCGGGTTTGCATTTGTAAGTGCAATTTTTTGGAAAATTTCCTTATCTTGTAATGGATTTGATATTTCTATCCATTATTTCTATTGGTTTTTTCTCAGTGTTATTTACAAAAAGGGGGGAAAGGGTTTGGGTGGCCAAAAACATGTTAACCCACTTTTTTAAAAATTTAATTTTATATAATAACTGTCCTAATAGTAATGTTCCGGGATGCAGCACCATTTTTATTTATTATCTCGATTACTCTTTTTTCCTTCATTGTGTGATTTTTCCTGCTGTCTATGTGTTTGTCGAATGTTATTGTTTGGATGTGATCTCTTGTTAGTAGGAATTGGTTTTTTTATATATATATATATATATATATATATATATTGTGACATCTCACGCATCCCTCTAACATAACCTTTTGTTCTTTGGGGACGTTAAATTTGGAAATCTTTTTTCCCAAACCCCAAAAAAAGGGGGAAACGAGGCTAGATCAAATAAGATAACCTTTAAAAGGATAGAAGTTTTAGTAGGCGTGGCAATTTAAGAAAGTTCAGTTCAGAGAAGATAGAAGTGTTGATAGACCACCTAGAATCAAGACACAACCGCCCTTCAACCAAAAATACCATTGTACGCCCACTTGGGGAAATATTTAAAGGGATTGGACATTGATATTCAAAAGGGAGGAAGATTATATTCTGAACGCGAAAATATTATTGAGATTGTGATTAGGGGGTATAATATAATTATATTGATAAGTATCTAATTGCGGTCTGTGTTAATTAAAATACGTGTTTTGGTTTATTCTCCGTAATATAAGTTTGTTCTATCTGTAAACTAAGTTAAATTCTTAATAAAATATATTAAAATTCAAAAAAATTTTCATCATTTCGAGAATCCCCCACCTCTAACTTACGCTGAAACCCCCCGATATGGTCATCGAAGGTCACCATGCCAATTATATATATATATATATATATATATATATATATATATATATATATATATATATATATATATATATATATTTTTATAATTTTAACCGGATATTTAAGTCCCAGCATTTAAGTTTTGGGGACTCAGAAAAAATTTTTATAGTCCTCATCTCCTGATTTAAAAGGACAGGACTTGAACTTCTAAAGCGAAAGTATATTTATCGCTTATGCTCGCATACCCTTCTGCAGGAATGGGTGACCAACCTGTAAATAAGAAAGTTTTATTGCAAGACAGACGACTTGGATCTTTTTTAAATAAGCGTTAGACAACGGAAAACAGTAGTACACTTACTCGTGAAAAATTATCAATTCTGATATCAGAAGAAACTAGTAATATATAAAAAAAATTTAAGTCGATTTCTACTTAGATCAACAAAGAAAAATTTTATTTTAGCTACTTTTTTTAAATAGTTACAATTAAAATATAAATATGTATATATATAGGACAGAATCACAACTTTAAGTGGTCATTTTTTTATTAATTATCATTAAAGTATCGTATTGTCATCGAAAACAATGTGTACATAAAATTTCAGTTGAACTGAATGCTTTAAGACGTGAGAAAAAAAAATCTTTTAAAATTTTGACCCAAGTCGCTAAAAATGTAACCAACGTGGCTGTATCTGTAATTTTTAAATAATTTGTTTTTTGTCTTTTTAATTAAATTTTTAATTAATATTATATTTTATCAAAACAATGTTTAGAAAAAATTTTAGATCAAAGAAAATGTTTTAAAAAGTGAGAAAAAACCTTTCGTTTAAAAGGGGTCACTAAGTCCAAAAATGATGCCAGCATGGTGGTATTGAAATTTTTAAAAAATTAGTTTTAAACAACTTTTTTATTAATTATAATTAAATTACTATATTTTATCCAAAAAAAATCCTGTATATAAAATTTCAGCTCAAGGGGCGTTTTTTAAAAAGTATTTTATTAACGATTGAAAGTTCCCAGAAATAAATAAAAAAAATAAAAGGTGTATAATAGTAGGAATTGAAAAAATGCTAAAACAGGACCAAAAAAAACCACGTATGGGTTACTCCAGCATTATAATATTCTTGTTCAAGGAAGAGAAAAGTAAATTATGCCAGTAACAGATACAAAACATATTCTTTTTTTTTTTTGAGTTTAACTAATGCTAGCAATATGAGTAATAATAAATTATATCTTCTTTTTTCATTATTATTTATCAATTAATCATCCACAGTACGAATAAAATGTACTTTTTGAGAGTTTCTAGCTATTTATGATCACTTAATTTATAAAATTACTTTAAAATTGTTTATTTTTCACTTTAATGCTCTATCAATAGTTATTTCATAGAATAGATAGGCAAGGTATGAAATTATTCTATGAAATTGAATTTTACACCTTAATGGGAATATATATATTCTGTTTCTATACATCATTCAAAAGGTACACATAAGTGTTCCATAGTAATTTTTATAGTTAAATACATTCATGAAAGGATGAGACAACTAAATAAATTATACTGAATCGATGCTAGAAATGACCATGCATTTAGATCATATGGACAATAGTTCCAGGCATTTGAACAAACCCAGGATCAAAGGCAGGAGGCCCTCCTTATTTGAGAGTGATAAATTCTCAGTGAGCAGGATAATGGAATTGATCCGATTAAAGTTATTCAAGCCTATTTCGAAATGCAGTCCAGAATTTTCTCGAGTGGAAGACTCTTACATTTACTGGAGAATGTTTAAATGCATTAATAAATCATAATACACGCTCAAAATAACGACTATGCATTAAACTTCTACCATTCTGTTATTTTTCTTTATACAAAAAAATTTATCTCTAGAAGAGTTATCTTTACTTTTAAGTACCAAAATTATGAAAAGAAGGTATAGCTAACATTTTACAATAAGAAATCCATTAAGAGTAAGCATTAGGAATAAGATTTAATTATAAGCAATCTAAAGACGAAAAGGCATTTCATTGCACTATGTATAGTTCGGAACCGTGATTTTGCAAAAGCGTATAAATGGATAATATTTATGATATTTAGTGTCACTTAGATTAGATAATGTATATAAAATTGTTTTAAGAATAGTATTACAATACAAAATTATTTAAGTACACTATTTTGACAAAAAATGAACATAGAATGACCCATTTTCAAAATATTCTCCTTTTGTGAAAAATGCTTCTATTATAATAATATTTTGCCTGTATATAAGCTCAAAGTTGAGAGTATATAGTGCCCAATGACACATTCACTTCGGTTCATGATTTCAAGTTTTGATGTTATAGAAGACACTTCGGCTTAAGTAATGGGGAATGGTACATGTTAAATTAAACTATGTTTCAAAATCCCCTCTCGTCTTCGGAAGGGATATTAGGCGACAGACAGAGCCCCTTAGGTATCGTACACATTTTCTAGCTTATATTTAAAATTCGGCATCATTTATCATCAACTCTAGAGTGACGAGTTATGATTGATTGATTATTAACGTCGCACTGTTTAGCTACACGAGGGCTTTTGGCGACGGACCACGTAATTTTGAACCATGGTCAAGTGACGTGGACGACACCTGAGCTGGCACCCCCCTCTCCTAACTACCACACAACGGGAGGACGTTTGAGCTCTCGACAGATTTAACGTGCATCGCTGCCCTACACGGCGGGTCTTTAGTGGTATTGGGCTCGAACTCGTGAGAAGGTAAGCCACGGTCCGATACCTATACCACTCGACTACCGCGGCCACATGACGAGTTATGAAATTCAATCATTGTAACAACAGGGTGTTTTTCTATTGATATAAAATATTAGCACGTTCAAAACTCTTCCTTCAGAATTGCCTTCATCTAACGTACGTGCGTCTAATATTCTCTGAAGTGTGAGGGGATAAAAATCAAGAAATAATGGCGTACAATTAATATATCATACATTTTTTTGCCGTAGGATATTAAATGTGAAAATATTTGACAAGTTTCCATTGATGGACACAAACGCAAGCTTTTTAAAAGTTGCATCACTTTATATGTTATACAAAATTAAATATGTTAATACAAGAAAATCTCTTCCTTCCAATAGAAAGCAATTCTAGTTTCGATTCTTTAATCTGGAATAGAAATAGTTTTGTCTGAATTTTGGTATTCTGTGTGTGTGTGTGTCACCCTATATAAACTCAAACACACATATAAAGTAGCTTCAAAAGTTATTGTGTGTGTGTATTCCTCTGTTATTAGTTCACACTCTCCCTATATATATTTATTTATGTATATATCTTGTGTTCAAATTTTCAATCGCTAATAAAATACTTTCTATGTATCCACTCAAGTTCAAATGCATTTTTTACACTTGTAGTGGATGACACTAGATGTTAAAACAGTTTTTTCAAATATTTATTCATTAATTAAATTGAATTAATTAATAAATAGTAACAAACGAAAATAAGTCCAACACCATATACAAAAAGCAAAATCGCTAGTTGTGTCCCTGTAGCGCAGTGGGTAGCGAGTTGAACTTCTAATCCAAAGGACGTGGGTTCGAATACCACCTGGTGTGGCCCAATTTCTGAGAATGTGATTTCGTTTTCTACTATTCTATTTTATAATAATTAAATTTGATGAATGAATAAATAGTAACAAACAAACACGAGAAAATAGTCCAACGCCCTATATAGAAAGGAAAATTGAAAAGAAAATCGCTTTCTATTTTGCCACTTAATAGTGTGATTCTGTCATATGTAATATACATGTTTATATTACTGTAAAATCCGGCGTATAACGCGCACTTTTAACATAAAAATGAGATTGAAATTCACGGGTGCGCATTATACGCCGGGTATAAAAATGATAGCATCAAAAATAAAAAAGGAGATGAGCGTAAGAAAAATTAAACTTCTACATAGATCAAAATACTATATATTTGAAAGAATGACATACCTAATGAAGTTAAAGAGTTCTTATTCTAATAGTGCAAAATTTTTACAAAATTATGACATAATAACTCGAATAAATGACTTGCACATTGTACACGCATACTTCTAGTTCTTTTATAAGAAAGGGAGTGCGCGTTATACGGAGAATATACCTATAAATATTAAAAAAAAAATACAGCTTGAAAGTAAGGGTGCGCGTTATACGCCGGTGCGTGCTATACGCCGGATTTTACGGTAATTGTAATTATTTAATAAAATTTTTCTTTGTTTTGACCCAAGTAGGAAGTGACAAACTTTTTTTTTATATTACTTGTTTTCATTCTTCCTTTCTCTGGACCGTTTGCAATAAGCAACAAATTATCGATCGTATCTTCAATAAAAAGCATTATCTGTTTTATAGAGCGGAAGGAATAAAAACCCTACAACAAAAATAAAAAAAACTCTTTGTTGCCATTCTTCCCTTCAGAATTTCGATTCAGCATCATTTTCACGCTCTGCACCACGAGCCACTGGAAGCACAAAAAGAACACCGTGGAATAATAGAACGGAACAGTCACGTTCTCTTAAGTACTTCCAGGACATAAAGGATGTTCCTTTAATCTTTATGATCCTCTTTCGTGAGGATCGGGAAAAGCTGTTTTTGCACTTCTCTAAGAGGATCTCGAGATCTTAATTTTTCAAATACCCGGATAACCACTCTCTGTAGAATTCTGTGAAGAGATAATTGCTCTTGGGTTAAATACTTCGTGCGCCTGTTATGAGAATCTTCTGCCTTACTTGTAATTAGATTGAGCTATTAAGGTATAAGTTTTATAATAATTAATGTACAAACACGAAATTATTGCAGTAAACAATCATTAATTATTTCAATAAAATTCAAAGTGGTTAGGAAGATTTAGAACCCGTATATATTAGAAGCACCAAATTAAACATTTATCTAATATTTTTCTGCTTTTGTCTAAGATTCAGGGTTGCGATTGAAATTCTACACACACATACATATATACAGTGAAATACGCTTAACAAGCGAAAATGGTTTATACGAAATATCGGTTAACATAAAATAAAACAATGGTCCCGACAAACTACTATGTATTTTTATGCATTTTTCTCTTAACACGAAACAAAAATCACTCAATATGAAAATTTCCCTTCTGGGAATGAACAACATACAGAGAGGACTAACCCGGCAGGCGACATTTAAGAAGGGAGGGAGTTTGAAGAAAGTTGGTTTCGCATGTTTCATACAAAGGGGGATAGCTTGACTTTTAAATATCTTCCAAATAACCTGTGACACGAGCCAATTTTGTTTATCTATGCTACTTCCAACTCCTATAAACGTCTCACATCTCATCTCTCATCAGTTAGCTTTGGAATCCGATAACGAGTACATCGCAGTGTGAGTAAAAATGAGTAAGTTTGGTTCACGTTTTTAGCACAAAGATAAAGATAGCTCAGGAGGAAAGCAAGCTGATATTTCACTTAAAATGAAGTTGGAGCTTCTTCAAGTCTGTTGATCAAACACAGAAAACGAAAACGGAAATTTGTAAAGACTTTGGTATTGCCAAACTTGTGAATGTTCTTATGTCATTGATTTTTATTAAATACATATATGTATATGTATACATATCTATATAGATAAAAAGTAGTCTAATATATTTAACAGTAAAGGTAGTTTAATATACAAACTATACTTAGTTTTGTTGAATATATGTTTTTATTTGCAATATCCTTTAACACAAATAAGTTTTATGTTAGACGATTTTCACTGCATATATATGTGGTGTTTCAAAGTCAGCATCACGAACTTTGGGCAAAAAATAAAGTTTATTATGTGAGCAGTCGATACATCCTTTCTTTGAGAGAATATCACCGCCAATTGATTTGATTTTAAATGGGCTGAATACTTATGTTTGGAACTGTTAAATAACTCTTTTTAGTTTATGTTTTCGTTTTGAAAATGAAGGGTGACAGCCTACATATGCAGACTAGGAAATTTAATGAGCTGGGTTATGTTTGGAATATCTATTCTGAGAAATAATTAGTAGTTTAATTTAAAACTTGAAAGAATTACAAAAATAAAAATTAAATGGTGAATAGGAGATTTTGTGTTTTAGATATAATTTAATTTTCCTTACATATATTGTTGCAAAGTTGCATGGATATAAAACAGCCGACGACTAATTAAATAATAACAGATTTATTAATGAACAAGAACTAACAAATGACTTCAGGAAGACAAATCGATGTATACGCATATAAATATTAAAACAAATTATTTACAGTAATGGAGAAAGAACGAGCTAATTATAAACAAGCTTTACAGCCCTCCAAAAACCGCTCTCTAGAACAATCCGACTAGCAGGAACACATGCAGATAAAGTCTAATATGCAGACTACGCATATGTAGATTCTGAACTCTATTGACAAACTTAACTGGCTTGTGTGTTTGCGTCTCAAAGATCCCTTATTTAATCACACGGAAATTTCCAGAAGGATCGATTCCAAAGACTTCTCGATGATTCCTGAGCAATATCATTCGTCACCAAATCAATCACCAATCTCGTAACCCTTCTCACATCTTTTAAGGGCACCATAATCGTATTCAAACTTATGCAGGGAAACGAAGTTTCCTGTAGAACTCAATTTTCCTTAAGGAAAAGGTGACTACGGAGAAAACAACATACATGGGTGTTTTAACATGTACACTCAGGAAAACAGAGCACCGAGAAGGGAGCTTTTGAATGAAATGAAATTTTATGTACATAATAATATAGATGAGAAAATCAATTGATTCTCAGAAAAAATAAAAAAAATACATTTATACCAGGGAAGAAGTAGATGAAAATAATGGTTAAAATAGCATGGGTAAACTTCTTCAAACAGTTAAATGTATCTGGAATCGAATTCCATGTTTCCAAAATTTCGTTACTGGCATTTTCACTAATATTGCTTGTTAATCTTTTTGTTCCAATTAATTCAAATTTTTTCCCGTTTCAATAGATTTTTTAACCTATACTGAACTCTAGACCAAAAATCAATCAGTTGCATTTCAAAATCTTCAATTTTTAACCAATCAAACTGGAAAAGTTAAGTTTATCAAATGAAGTCACATCATGGTACATAATTATCATGAGAGTTTCCAATAACTTTTTGAACTGAGAAAGCCTCGCTGAAAATACTTTGATTAAAGAATAAATTCATCAATATCTTTTTTTGTCTGGTTTCTCATGTACATCTAAATCTTTGATATTTTTTTACCAAGTTTGGGAAGTACTTGTAGTGTCTTGTTATAATATTAACAAACACAATAACAAACGAGCGTGCTCCTCACCACTGCGCGACTGATCATTCGCCTTTGTTCGTAATACTTCATAGTGAACTTTGTTATTTTGATCTAAAATGCAAACCGTTTTGATCGGGGGCAAGTCCAAAATACTGTGTAGCGTGATATTGGCTCGCCACCCCTGGTACATACAATTAGACAACTACACTTCAAATTTAACAGCACTTCCTGCTGCAATACATGTCCAACATAATACCGCATTGAGTCGATTAGACGTCAGATGCTGTCCTGAGGCAGATGGATCCATAAATCTTAAACAGTCACCTCCAAATCCTGTATAGAGGGAACACGGGGGTATCTGGTGTTTCAGATAGACCCAAAAACGTCCTATAGAGGACAATTCCAGGGAGTAGGCTATCCATAAAAAATCTGAAAAAAGACAAAAGAAAAATCTTAAACTACTAGATTTGTTTTGCGGGTTGAACATTATCTTGCTGAAAAAATTTGCTCCTGGAAAAAAAAATTTTTTGGGAAAGTCTCAAGTACGGACTAAGAATGTCTTTTAGCACAAACACTGGCCCCTTAAAATTTCACAATTAGAGCGAACCTTCATCATAGTCCCTTTGCGTCCCATACTCCTATAATTTCCTCAATGTTTTCGGCCCCAAAGGGGGAGAATAGCCCCCCATTTACCGGGGGTCATCCACATCCGTAAATGGTTAACATATGTTCCCAAAATAATCTCCCCTCGTTTTGCTAGTCTGCGGTATTCCCCGTCTCTCACTGGCATGGAACTGCAGTCACTAATGTTTCGATATTAAAGGCAATAAACAAAAAGTGTGCATGGATTCAAGTTTCGCCTTCACAAAACATCTGAAAAGGGTTTGTCGAACAACTCGTAGCCCTACATCTGATTGCATCCAGGAACAAAATAGTGTTTGGGGCCCACGAGAGGGTTGCCTTTTCTCCGAAAAAATCAGGGGTCGCCTCCCGAACCGGTTTTTCCGCACGTGGATACCATCTTGTGTTCACTGTTCTCAACATGTTCTGAAGGCACTCTCCAAATGATCGGCTAGGCAATTTCACTCTGCTTGCCGACCTGCCAGCGGTTTTCATGCCAATTATCAGGTCCTTTCAAACTCGCATAGGTAACGGACTCGAGCCCGGGTGTCAAGGGCCTAGTGCCCCCAAGCCCTCCCGTTGGGTGTGATGTGATAGTTACGAAGGGGGCCCAGATCCCGTTGGGGCCCCCCACTTGACCATGTTTCAAAATTACGAGATCTGTCGTCAAAAGCCCTCGAGTAGCTAAACAGTGCGACGTAAATATTCACTCACTCGCTTAAACATGCTAACTATCTTCTCATAGGTTTTTATATAACTGGCATTCTTCGCTTACTAAAGTCATCCTAGAGTCGGAATGTAATCGTTACGTTTATGAATCTTCCACTATGCATCGGTTTATATTAGACCCTCTTTGTGATTGAAGCTCACTTCAGGGTGATCAGGCACATGGGCATCAAACTTGAATTATTTTCATATTGGACTCATTCAATCAGCATAAAATCTGGTGTATAATGCACACCTACACTTTCAAGCTGTATTTTTTAGGTGCATTCGCAGTTTTACTGCTCACCTCCTTTTTAGGAAGGAAACTGAATTGTACACGTTGTTGTTGTCGTGTGTTTAATTACTGGGATACATACGAAATACGTGAGGTTGATGAATAGAAATATATAACACAATCACCTGAGAATACAAATTTTATTGCAAACGATGATACCAGCAAAGAACAGAAGAGGTATACTTCTTTCCTTTCGAGACGGGAATCCATTTCAGGTGAAAGTCTGATTTTTTTTCCCGAAGATACATCCATGCCTTACTCGGGATTCGAACCCACTCGATTACAAGCCAAGTGTCATAACCACCAAACTGGGTGGGGCGGCAATTGTACAAGTGTAATGCTTTTATATTTTGAAGTCCTTTATTCGAGGTATTATGCCTGATTTTGGAAAAAAATAGTATATTCTTGAACTACAACCCTTTTTAAGTTCATTGGTATGTTATTTCTTTTAGATCAACAGTATTCCGATCTATGTAAATATATATAATTCTTTTTATACTGACTCTTTTGTTAATTTTTGAAGCTATCGCTTTCATACACGGCGTATAACGCACACCCTTATATTTCGATCTTAATTTTTGAGTTTAAAGTGCGCGTTATACGTCGGATTTTTCGGTATTTTGCAAAGTTTCACGGTTATAGATCACTTTCTTCTGGGTATTCTACTTTCAATGCTCCTCAGTATATATATTTTCTTGTGAAATTTAAGTAGCATCGTAAAAATAAGTATATTGTATGAAAAGGACAATAATTTTACGATGACAATGGACATAGAACATAGAGAAACGTTCTAGTGTGAGGGCTTTCGATGTATCTTTAACCTTCAATAGTAGTTTCAGCGTAGATCGGATTTGACCATCCCTCTCAAAAGATAAATACAATGTATATAAAGCATAGCAATTTTTATGTAATCGTAGCCAAAATATTCTCCCTTTTTTCTGTTTTGGGTTAATAAGAGTAAAAAATATGACTTTGCCGTAAATATTCCAAGGAGCATGACATGTATAAGAATAAAAGCAAAAAATAAAACTATTTTTACTCTCATCTCAATCCTAAAAATACCAGTACTAAAAAAAGTCCAAATAGAAAATATTTCGATTTCAGTTTTATTATCTGGTCATAACTTCGTAGGCGCGAAATTTTGGTTATCAGAATATTTTTTTAAATAAATCATATTTTTTCATGTGTATGATAAGCGCACGTGTGTTTATATCAAAATAATAAAATGACTTAAATTTTAAAAATTTTATACTTTTGAATCCAATCACTACTATGTAATCTTCTCTTTCCTGTATATTTTATGAGAAGTTCTTAATATTCTTAAACTATTTTTATGTTTAAACCCACCCGAAATTTTAGAATAACCCAAAACTGATTTAAATTGAACGAGAGAGGGTTCTTTTTATTTATTTATTTTTATGTCCATCAGTAAAATGTTCCAAAAATGGTTTGGGTTTTTACAATTCTGTCTACTTCTATTAGGATCATGAAATATCTAATACACTAATCTCTTCGTGTCTTACAAAAACATATAATTTAGGGATTCAGAAAAAATAGAACCATTTTGAAATTTTAAAATTTCATAATTCAGAAAATAATTGTTATGGTTTTTTTAATTCAATTAAATTTCTTTTTGAAACATTAGGATTATTAAAATTACCACATATGTATTTTTTGGAAAAAGCCTTTAGTGATAAAGGCTGTTTCAAAACATTTGCCATATAGAGTAATGATTTATTTTGCTTCTAAATTAAAAATAAGTTTCGGTAAATTTATTCGCTAGAAAGAATATCTGAATCGTTTTTGAGATATAGTTTGAAGATTTTTTTCCTTTATTTATGCTTAGTAAACATTTACCAAGATAAACAAATTTTCAAAAAACTACAAACGTAGGTACGTTTTAAAATACATCACAATATATTTTCAGTGCTTTTAACTGCTTTTCGTAGAAAATTTAAAAGGAATTTGGAGAGTATTTCATTATCAATTGGGTTTTGTCTTACTATTAAAACCTTCAAGAGAAACTTCAGATTGATAGCATATCTTTGCTTAAACACGTATTGTGATAAAATTTATGTGAGTGTATATAGATTCACTACCAGACCAGGAAGAGACACACAGATGAACTTAGAATCACATAGGAATGAAGTGTCGTAAATGCCGTAGTTTCGAGCTAAGGTGCAAAGAAGCAGTGAAAATAACAAAAATAGCAACATATTAAAGGGACAGGAAACATTTTATTTAAAGGTTATACTACAACAGGTAACGAAATTATGACCCAAAAATTTTCCCTTTTTGGGAAGCCTGACAGCGGCGGTTGCAGGGAAATTTTTTTATTTTTCGGGCAGATTCTTAAAACCCCCGGTGGTAGATGGTGCTGAACGGAAAGTTTCGTAAACGCCGATCATGATGGAAAATATCAATGTTTGATCCGTTTCCCAACGTAGTAGGATGAATTCATATTCAAACGAAGAACTGGTCGACATGTTGATCGGCTCGGGAGTTGTACCGGCAACGTTATTGGAACAGGCGTGCTGCACATCTCACGATCTTTGCAAGTGTGAACAGAAGGTTACGTGAGACTAGTTCTTTTTGGTGTACAAGACACCCATTCGTTCACTTGAAGACCTCATTGCTCGAATATCTGTAGTTTCCGGTAGAATGCGTGACATGCCAATAGTATTACAGAACATATGGAAATCCTTGCAGAGCCACTATCAGACCTGCCAGATGTCTTCTGGTTGTAATTTCGAACACCTGTTGTAGTACAACCTTTCAATAAAATGTTTTCTGTCCCATCAATGTGTTGCTGTTTCTGTTCTTTTTTTTCTGCTTCTTTGCATCACAACTCGCAACAGAAGCATTTGTGATCCTGAATTCCTATGTGACTTCGAGTTGCCTCTGTACCCCCTACACTCCCTGCAGTTTTATCGGTCTGGCAACAAATCACCTTGTATTAATGTTAATTATTGTTGCCCATTTGATCTCCGTAACAAAATCTTCCATGTTTAAAATCGTCAAATGCTTTATTTACTTAATAAATAATATTATAAAATCAACCAGCTGTGTTGAAGTATTTGTCATTTCTTATTACTTTTTATTTAAAAGCAGGTTAAAAATTAATCATATGAAAGAATATTTTTTCTTCTTAAAATGTTATAGATTTCATTTGTTGTAGTTGAAACTTTTCATCTAAGCATTACCATAAAATTCATTCTAATCTGAAAGATGATATAAAAATTAAATATTTTGTTTTTTCTTATTTGTACTTATACTCAATATCTTAATTGTGTGATTGGCAGTTCTATTTTAAAATAGAATTAACTTTTAATTAAAATATGTTAATAACTCTTTCTTTTGTACTTTCACTTTTTTGGGAAGAAGAAAAAAGTTTGAGCCAACACAAAGGGCTATTTTTCCCTCCTCTACTCGGATAACAGGAAAAAAAACGTTTTTGCGGCTTAAGTCAATTTTTTTTAATATAATACTGACAAAGATTCTGGAAAATTATCCCACCAGTTTGCTTCCACCGAAACAGAATTATAGAATGCAAAAGGCTTTTTTAAATATCCTGATGGAATTTTGGTTTTTTACGGATTGCTTGAGTATAATTTAATGTTTTAATGTTCTCTCTCTATCTACAACTATAAAATACGTATTAAAATTAAAATTCTAAGAGGATTAAAAATGTTTTTGATCTACTATTTTTTCATCTTAAAATGTGATAAAATTAATATATTAACCAATAATATAAAATTTTGCCACATGTATCACGTAATGAATGACGTCATCAGGAAAACATTTTTTTAGAAATTAACAATCCTTTTTTCCCACGAGGGGACAAAATCTTATATTTTCACTCTTGGAACTCTTGACACCTGACTTAGAGTTCTAAGACAAACCTAATAAGAGCCTTCTAAGCATGTTCACATATTAACCCTTTATCTACTGACAGTACTTATATAAGTACCACTCACTTTAAAATTACATAGAACAATCATTTTTACGAATATTCTGACGGTACTTACCAGGAACATTCTTTTGATTCCATTCTTCCAGGATAGATTCCAGCACGGGTTATATGATGTGTATTTTAGCGTAGAAGGCGAATAGTTTTAAAATGTAGTTGGGTTTTGAGCTTCCAATTTGATCGTATTACCAAGATTATCATTTTTGTTCCGCAAAAGTAGTCACAAAAAGTAAGAGTGCCTTACTTTTTAATTTTTATTTAAGATCTTAGAAAATGATTTAACTGTATACCTTAAGTAGACAGTGTACATAATTAATTTTACAGTTTAATAACGTTGTGGTACTTATAAGTACCACCAGCATACTAGATTTTAGAGAAAGCACTTCGTGTTTACATTTCTTCTGTGTAGTTTATTTTCGTTTTTCGTTGTGCTGTAGAATCATTACTGAAGTGTAATAGAGTGTTGCGCTTTTTTGGTATTTCTTTTCAGTTTAACTTATTTATTTTGATTTTTTGTTGTTTGTTTTTTAACGTTCTCCAAAAATTTTAAATCTGAGATTGCTTTTTTTTTTCACACATTAAATGAAATATTTGCACTTTATCCAAAAATTAACATTTTAATTTCTTTGTGTTTAACTGAGATTTAATATTAGTGGGAGGTTTTTAAGGTGCTACAATTTTTTATATCTGGAAAAAAGACGCTCAATCTTCAAGAGGCTTTGGATTTATTATAGAACTTACTATCTGAATACAGTGATGCACTAACAAAGAATTCTTCAGATGAAGAAGTCCCAGCAAATAATCTGGAATTTTTGTCAAATTAAGTAGAAGACTATCAAGAGACTGAACAAGACTCAGGGTGTAGAACTTCACGTTCAAAAAATACAGTATTTCCTACCCCAGGATGCAGTACTTTAAAAACATTCAATCAAAATCTCACTCAAAATGCGAGACGTGTAATATATTTTTGTGTATTAATGAAAAGAGAAACTTCTCAATTGAATATCATCAAATTAAGTTTATATGTACAACTTTTTATGTGTTAGAAAAATTCGGTTGTTTAGAATTTTATGAGAATATTTTAGGCCTCCGTGTACTGACGGTACTTTAAGATACCAATTTAGTTAATTAGCTCTAATGGGTTAAATTTTCCAAATTAGAGAGTATTTTATTGATTTATGTCCCTTAATTTCCAATTTAGTTAATCAAAAACAAAAATATTGCCCGAAAAAAAATTGCAGTGAAGTATAATGCTGTGGTAACGGGCTAATGAGAATCTGGACCCACGTCATCCCCAAACAGCGAACGTGGCCCAGGATAGGTTTAAATTTCATCCTCAGTTAACTTCTCTTACTTTGGTCTGAATATTTAAATAGAATACACACACATTTCATAATTCGAATCAATCTCGTGTCAATTATAATTCACCAAATTAACTTTTGTGCTAGATATTTTTCAGTTTAAAAACAGAAAATATTATTAATAGAATGCATTTCTTGCGAAATAACATTTTCCTATATCTGCAGTTTTGAGGATGAGGATTTTCTTAATTGTAAGATATTAGGCAACAAAAAAGGAACTTTTTTTCAATTAATCTGATTACTAGAACTGGAAACTACTACACGTTTTATTTTCTCATTTATTAGTTCAGATCATCAAATAATCAGCAATTATTATTTAAAAGCATCTATAAATACATATTGTTCTCTCAAAGAAAATTTTAAACATTTCCCCAAGAAACATTTTATCCCAATTTACCACGAATAAACAAAATACTAAATCTTCGAAACCGATTATTCTTTTAAAGAACGGAACAGACAATCATTCTCTAAAAAAATTTACATATGCTGAAAAGAATACTGAATTATTAAAACGTAATTCCAGAGCTTCGTGGCGAGAGAAAAAAGCTTCCATTCAAACATACCGTTTTACGATCGAATAAATAAGATCCAAATGGCCATCTTATTTTCGAGATTACGAACTTTGGAATTCTATGGCGCCTGGAAAAGAATAGAACATCCATTTAAGGGGAATATTTCTTGGTTGTAAGCTTGTATCTATGAGCATTACTTGGATTTATGATTCCGGAAATGGAAGATTTTTCGGCGATAATTCTGAGCACTTTCTGGTTCAGTTTAACATTTCCTGTTCATTTTGATCAGGATCTGAGCAATTTATGACTTACATGTCTGGCGTAACCATTAGAGCTCTCGAATTGGTCCCAGTTATTTTAATAATAGTCGATTAGAAATAAGGATTTTAATATGTAAGATAGGATCAGATTAAGTTGAAGAAATAGTTGTGAAATTCCTTCGTATTATCAAATTAAAGCATTAAATATATTTTACAGATCATTCCCATCACTTTCCAATTTATATTTTTTGCCAAAAATATAATTTGTCAGTAATCTCATTATAATAAACATTAAATATGATTTTAGAATATTCGATTTTAGTTTTCAGAAGTGTTTTTTTTCCATTTGTTGAAATTAAGAATGAATCTAAGTAATACATTATGTCAACTCAATTCAACATATACCTAGCGGCCGTAGTAGATTAAGGGTTATGGTCACGAGCTCGGCTCGTGCCATGAGTTCGAGCCCAGTGCCACTAAAGACCCACCGTGTAGAGAGGCACGTTCAATCTATTGACTCTCAATGTCCTCCCGTTGATATGTTGTGGTAGTTACGAAAAGGAGGTGTTCGTCCTTTTCGTAGCTTAGGTGTCGTCCTCGTCACTTGATGACATTCAAAATTACGAAGCTCGTTGCCAATAGCCTTGTATAGTGTGACGTTAATAAACCTCACGCACTCTCAATGTATACCAGCCGGTAACATTTATTGCATAAATATTGAGATAAACGCTTGGAAATCAAATAATTATTATTGTATAAAAATTATTTTAAACTGATTCAAAAATAAAAACAATTTCAATTCGTACTCTATATTTGTTAAAAAACATTATAATTATAATGCATTATAATTATTATAGCTCCCTATTTAAAGACAAATTGTTTTTATTAATTTTTTTCTGATCAATGGGCAAAATCCATGTGAGATCATAGTCACATGATAACTGCAATCACGTGTTTCCAGCCATTCAGTTAATGCGATTCAATGTTGCCAACTTTTGATTTCTGCAAAACTTTCTTTTAAAAAGTGTCCATTGGTCAAAAATAATAATGGCGTACATAGGGAAACCAAATGCACTTTATTTAAAAGAACTAGTATTTATATAAGACATTATTTTTAATTTTGAATATCTTTTTGAGTTTGCAGTAATTAAATTTGAAAATTGAAAATGTTGATAAGTCTATATACTTGAACATCTTTCCCCAACTATCAAATTTGAAGTTTTATCTTAATTTTACTAGAACGACAAGTACAAGCATAACGTCAGTTTTGAATTTAGAGGAGAAACATGATCGCGTGTGGTGTGTGTGTGATGAATTTATCTCACAGAGATTATTTCTCTAAAAGTAGCCAAGCAATGTATCTGTTTTAATTTCAAACAAAAATATATGTGAAAATGTACGCGTATTTTAGCTAAGTATTCAATATTTTTAAGGAGTTAAATTTATATTTATTGCTTATCTAATTGGCCTGGCTGATTCTCCGCTCTGACCTCTTTGGGGAGCATTTATTTGTTCCTCTCTCTACTTCATGTTCGATCTCAAGATAACTATGGAGTTCTCCTTCCTACTAGCGTAACTTCTGTTTTGTACTGGACTGCAAGATGCCTTATGTCCGAGAGGACGAAGGCAGCTATAATTTTAAAAAATTTGCTTAACACCTTACCTTAAACAACATGAGAGCCTTGGACAATGACCGTCATAATTTAAAGCCGGTCAAGTGGCTAGGATGGCAATTTGAGCTGAAGCCCACCCCCATTTCCTCTCCAAGCTTCCATTTATACTGTAACGGGTTATTGTTAGCGAGAGAATATCAGCATATGGGATGGTGCTAGGAGATGTTAGTACAGCATAAATGTCTGATAATTATACAGTAATTGGCCTGGGAGAAAGATCTGAGTTAAATCCAATGGAAAACAACAAGTGTCCTCAGGATAGAGATTCCTCGATTTTCTTGAGAGTTATGTTAGTCTCATATTTTTCAATTCCTACTATTAGTTCACACTCTCCCTATATATGTTTATTTATATGTCTTGTTCAAATTTTCAATCGTAAATAAAACACTTTTTATTCATCCACTCAAGTTCAAATACATTTTTTTTTTAAATTTGTAGTGGATGGCACTTGATGTTAATACAGTTTTTTTCAAATATTAATTCATCAATTAAATTTTATTTTTTTTAAAATTTTAAATTTATTCTGCGTTACTTCTGACGAAGTTAGAACTACCTGCAGCAGATGGTGCCAGTAGATTTTTCTAACGAATTTTTTCTTGGCTTCAAGTGCTTATTTTTTTAACCATCCACTCAAGTTTAAATACTTTTTTTAAACTTATACTCGGTGACACTTGACGTAAAAACAGTTTTTTTTTCAAACATTAGTTCATTAATTAAATTTAATTAATTAAAAAAAAAAAATTTTGTTGACCTAAGTAGGAAGTGACTTGAAAAAAAAATTTATATTACTTGTTTGGTTAGAATTTCATTTAGTAAATCTCTTCATGCGCATAGTTGTATTTTTTTATATAATATATTTATAGTTGCTTTTAAAAAAGTTCCTTGGCTCGTACGACTTTTGCATAATCTTATCTGCCGCATAAACACCATAAAGACTTCATTTAATATATTTACCTTGCATTAGTATCGATAAGCTTATAGCAGCATTAAGAGTCGAATCTACAACACGACTGCGTAATCGCAGTAACCAAGTGGTCATGATCACAAACTCGTGGCCGCTTTTGCCTCTGTCGGATCCTAGACACACGACTCATAGTACTATTACAGACTTGTAGAGAGATGATGTAGTAGTTATAAGATCCCGAACTCGTAGCCGATTATTTCGAATCCTGGTGGTACTGCAGACCCACCGAGTAGAGGTGCTGATGTACGTTAAACCTGTCGCGTCTCAAAGTTCTCAGGATGTGTGGGGGTGGAAACTTGGAAAGTGGGGTGCGAGCTCATGTGTCGTCTTCGTCACTTCAAAATTGTTAGGTTCTCCACCTGTTACCCCTGCATTGCTTCAATTGCTCCGCTAAAACAATCAGTCAAAATTATGTGGCCAAGTCGCCAATATCTCTTGGGCTGCTTCGAAGCGCGACATCTATCATTACGACTCAATTACAACCATGAGTTACGGTTATGTCCAGAGACGTCTTCAGATTTCTTGAGGCCCTGAGCAAAAGTAGGCCCCGCCTGCAACCCTTTTAAGTAGATAGTTTATCGAATACGGAGTCAAATACTTCTACAAACACTAACCCGTAACAAATAACTGTGAACGACTCACAATCTCACAAATTTAGGCATAAACCGCCTAAATGATGGTGAATGGTGGTAGACCTAGGCTTATACAAGACGACGGACATGAAATAATATTACAGGTTTGCTACTGTTGCTAGTTAAATATAGTTCAAAGCTCCTAATTTTTATGGGAATATGTCTGGGAATAATATTTGAGGATTAAAACTATTTGGATCGTGATTTTACTGAGACTGAATCAAGAACAGAGGCCCTGGGCCCGGGCCTAGCTGACCCATTCCTTAAAGCGTCATTGAGTCTACCCATTGGGCCCGGTTTAAAAAAAAATTTTTAAAAAATACATACATTCTTATATTATATATAAATACATAACTGTCTATTCAAATTTTTAATATTTTTTAAACTTAAATCTTTTTTGTGACTTTATGATAATTTTTTCCTACATTTATGAAAATGCTTTGCTATACATCTTTCATGTAATTTGTGCTTAACAAAATATTTTTTAATATATGCTGGATAATATATGTACCTGTGTATGA
This sequence comes from Trichonephila inaurata madagascariensis, assembly GCA_019973955.1. NCBI lineage: Eukaryota > Metazoa > Arthropoda > Arachnida > Araneae > Nephilidae > Trichonephila > Trichonephila inaurata. Next base: position 83,538 of record BMAV01009971.1, read on the forward strand.
TTATAATCTTTTTTTTTCTTTAAAATGTTTAATGTGCTCGCTAGTTTATGCGATTTAATAAATACTGCACCTTCTCTCTCTCTCTCTCTCTGTTATATAAGCAGGATGCTAAAAATATGCGACTTAATCGAATACTCTCCAAGAGTTCTTTAAGATAAACAAATTCTTCGGGAAATGTGATACGTATACTACATATAATTAAATTCCTATTCTAATGCTATTGATTTTTTTAAAATTTAATCTTTTCATAAGCTTTAAACAACATACTACAATATCTTTTTTTCTGTTTTGTTACAAAAAAAAATTATATCGGATAATTTCTGAAACATCGCGGGAAAAAAGGCGATAAACAAACAACCTCAAAAACTCAAAACTTTTTCATCCCGAAGGCGGTTGCCTGCCCTTTAACTTGACAACCTTTAAGAAAATCGATACTAAATAAACGAGCTGGAATGATTTTGTGACTCTTTCATCCCGGGCCCTAAAACATTTATCTGTTTTGGCCTTCAGCCTAAAATCCTTCTTTCGAAGAAACCCCAGAACTGCTCGAAACAGGATTCTATTGGCACAAAAGATCAACTGCGTCATTAAATCCAGAAACATTTAACAATGAGATGCAAGAAATAAATCTTATTATTTCGCATTCCATATATGGAGAGAGGAGAAAGTTATTTTGAGCATATACCTCGTGTTCTTCTATCCCGTTTTGGAACAATCGCGAGATGAAGGGGGGAAAAAAGTTCTCGAGTCCGGCGCAGTCCGAAATTTCGTTGCCATGACGACGTCCAATCTCTGATCGATGCGGTCCCTTAAAATGGCCGCCTCCTAGGAATACGCGAAAATTCCTGGAGATCCTTGACTGTAACTGTGACTACAATTACCGCGAAGGAATTCGAATCCTGCGAGAATTTAAGAGGAAGCTACGCATCAATCTCATTTCAAAACTCTGAGCGTCATTTTTTTTTATGGGGTGTTCTTTTATTTATTTTTTTTATATAGGAAGTAATGTAAGTGGGTTTATCGGATTATCATAATCAGATTGTTCGATCATGTTGTCCGGGGAAATTCGTGTTATTCGATTATGTTTTCGAATATTTAGTTGTTTTTTTTCGGAATGTCTTAGATTTTATTAAGGAAGATGGATTGTATAAAAGGAGATGTTCTACGTTATTTTCTTTCTTTTCTTCTAGGTTAAATACGTTGTTCTAAAAACAAAAATATTCTTTCTTTACACGAAATTTGTAATTTTTTTTTTTGAAAAATGGGTTTTTAAACAACTTATACTTGAATTTTCAAACGCATAATTGAAAATTGATTTAAATATTTTTGCTGATCTAAAGTTTGGATAAAATTCAAATTTTCGAAACGTTTTGGTTTTTTAAGGTATGCTTTTTAAAAATTTTTTTAAAATTTAACGAATATTTTTTAAATTTAAATTAAAAAAAACTTTTGTTATTTTTTCATTATTAAATAATATAACTTACTTCTACATAGATTACGCCTGATTTTATTCTAAAGATATATTATACAAAGGGGAAAAAAGAAAAAATAATATATTAAATAATTTTCTTTAAGTTTGTTTGTAAATGTGAATGTAATGTTAAAATAAGAAGTGATTATATATAACATTAAAAAGGATATCAATCGTTTTTAGCTGATTTTTATGCACTTTGTCATTTTAGTTTTAATTTGAGAATTTGTAAAAGTCGTTTTTGAATATTACTTTTTCGTTTTATGTACTACTAATTATTAAACTTTTTATTCTATAAAACTAAGTACAAGTATTAAATATTTTGCTTTAAAAAATTCATTAAAAACTTTTATAGTTAATATGCTTAAGTATTGAATCACATTATCTTTTATTCTTATTCTAACTTAAATTTTTGAACTTACCATTTTCAAAGTTAAAAAATTTAATATTAAACCGTACTAAAATTCATTCATTAAAAGTATTCTTTTATCTTTAAAAATGAGTTCTATTTATTTAAAATAAAAAATATTTTTTGACACAGACGATTATTATTTGCTTTTAAAAGAATCGATTTTTTATGTCTCGCCATAAAACATTGGTAATCTAACAGCCATTTTACTATTTTCATTAAATATATGTTTTTAAACAATTGTATGTTTATTATTATAAAATAATTTATTGTATACTATAAATATTTTCGCCATTTCTTTTTTGTTTTATCTTTATATGCGTTCCCCTTTAATAAAAGTATTTTACTATAAATACTTTCATCGCTAAAAATAACTCCGAGACATTCTTTTAGGAATTCTTTATTTATTTTCTTATTGTTCTTTGTCAGTGGCAACGCAACACTCACATAGACTAATCTTACAAAATGAATGCCCGTCTGTTTTCATTGAACGGATGAAACCTTATATTATACAGAATAATAGACCAATTAGAAATCTATTTTCAGATGCAAAATTAAATAGTTTCGAAATCATATTAAGAGTTACATTATTCATCTCATTTAATAAATTTTCATTTCATTTGAATAAATCTATTTTTTCTTGTATATAATATGTGTTTATGTTTTCTTTATTTGAAAACAAAAAGTAAAAAAATTAATTTTTTATTATAAGTGAGAATTCCATATTTTTTAAATATTTCTAAAGTTTAAGGATCGACATTTTTTTTTATAACCATACGAATCCACATAAATATTTGAACGTATTGCTATTGGAAAAAGTACTTCCGGGTCGTGTGCTATTCTCAACAATAGGCTAAGGCAGTTTTTATATTTCATCTCTTAGACATCAAAAAAAGTAGTTGATCCAACGAAAATTCTCTTTGGGTATTTGAGTATTTATGTAATGTCGTAGAGAAATTCCGAAATATTACTGTACGTGACTCTGCAATTTACCAAGAGCTTTTATGTCCTTGCCGGTAACTTTAGAAAATTCGGCTTTCTGTATGTTCTTTCAAATCGAGTGCTTTCTCCGAAGTATAATAATGGATGTACACAATATACAGACTTTCTATTGTTTTTTTTTACGTTAGGATTTCAAAATACTTCAGCAATAATTTTGAATCATCATTTATCTTATTGGCTTACTTTTATAATAGATACGATTGATTACTAAGTAACACCGTATTTCGAAACCACTTGAAAATTATTGGCCCTGAACCTTGTTATTTTGAGCTTTTATTAATTTTATGAGGAAGATATACGCACTCTACTCTCCAAACATCCATGCAGTACCAAAATGAGGACTTTGAGCCTTGACAGTTTTAAACGGTATCAACTTCTCTACATGGCGGGTCTTGGAGGTATCTGGACTCGAACCCACAGCTCGACAAAAACAATGCTCGTCACAAGATCGACATCAGACCACTCGGTGGATGCGGCTATGTATGAAAAACAAAGTTTACTAGTTACCAGCCTAGTTTACTAGTTTACTATACCAGCCCTATCGTAATTTCTAACACATGAGTGAGTGTTTATTAACGTTACACTACAAATCGACACGAAGGCTATTGGCAACGAACCTCGTAATGGGGAGCCATGGTCAAGTGACGAGTATGATATATATCTGAACCAGCATTTCCTCTGCAAATTACTAAGCCAAGTGAATGGAATGACGTTGAAGCCACGACAGATTAAACTTGCATCAGCCCCTCGACACGGTGGACCTTTAGTGGCACTAGGGCTCAAACTCAATACACGCCGATCACGAGTCATGACCATGACCACTAGGCTACCACGGCTACTACTTGATATCAAGAGCATATTTTTTGTGGTCCATTAAGAGTAGCCTTATATTTAAAAAAATTACTCAAAGCATTGCAGGAGACAACAAAATGCCAAATTAACGTGAGAAAAAAAATGAATCGATGACGTAGGTATCTACTATTAGCAGGTTGTTCAGGGAATAATAATAGAATATGTTACCTATATTAATAACAGTAATATGTATTCAGTCCGGACGAATTCCATCATATAATAAAATTTCTTGTGTTAAAATGCTTAATATTTATCTATAGTATTTCATCTCAATTAATTTTTTTTTTGGCAAAACTGCATTTTATTTTAATATTTAAAAATTAATTTTATAAACATATTTCAATTTAAAATTTGTTTGAAAATCCTGCAGTATTTTTAAAAGTACATTGTAGAATAAAAAAAACCCAAGAACATGGCGATTATTTTATTACGTTGATAATTAAATCTAAAATATCACTATTAATGGTTAGTAAAAGTGTCTAATTTTACACAGAACTGGAGGGCAAAAATTTCTTTCTCTCATCGTTATTGATTCAATTCAAGTACAAGTATGACAAAATATTTTTTACAATAAAATAAGAATACAAATTATTTGAAAAGATAATTTTTAATATTCAAACAAAATGCAAAAAAAAAACGTACATAATAACAAAAATTTAAAACTTTGATTGTTTTTCAGAAAACAATCAAGCAACAATTTTTGTTTATATATATATATCTTATATAGCATATAAAAGCTCACTGATTATTCTTGCAGAATGTCCTAAGATTCTCGAAAGATTTATAGATTTTTATCATTTTGAATCTTTTATCTCATTAATTTATGGCACATTGCAAATGAAATTTTGTTTATTAAAAAACACCTAGCAATAATCATAGTCGAGGATGATAGTGTTAAGCTGCTTGGAATAAGTTTATCGTGAATAATGTAATAACGTTTATCGTGGGTGCACTAAAAATTCATTTAAACCTAAAATTTATGGAAAAGGAAAAAATTATGAAAAGGAAGGGAGGTTTTCTATAAAAGGTTCAAAAGGAAGTCAAAATTTTTTAGTGGCAAAAATATTTTCAGTTAAAAATGTTACCAGCAGAGAAACTTGACGACCCAAAACAGGATAAAGGGAATAAAAGTAGTCCTTACTCCTTAATTTTTCATAAACAATTGTTCAACATGACCTCCAGAACATTGCCCAACAAAACTAATACGACTCACAACGACCGTTACAGAAAAATGCAACATGTCGGAATGAATTTCAGAAACCTCACTGCAGATAGAATCTTTCGAGTTCGGACAATGTTGAAGGGGATAAATGGTACGCAAGGGATTTCGAGGAGCCCCGAAACCAGAAATCAACAGGAGGGAAGTCAAGTGAAGAAGAATGGTCCATTTTTCAAAGAAGAATGGTCCAACAATGAAAGATGAGATCAGGTTAAATTTTCGCAACGTAACAATTAGGGGTTGCAATACCGGGATACCGAATACCGGTATTTTGAGCCATTTGTGCAATTTTGTAATACCGGTATTTACAAGTTTAAATACCGTTTTTCGGTATTTACTAGAAATTTTTAAAATTGTCTCCATTATATGTTCAGGAATCGCCAACATAGTTATAATACATAATTTATAATATCTTACATAATTATAGTGATTTTAAAAATGAAAACGAAAAGGAAGAAAGAGACTAACCAATTCAAACTTGATCAAGTTTATAGTAAATTTTTTAAAAATTTTACCCACAAACCTATTTATATTCTGAAGAATTCGGTAGTATTTTCAAATCGAACATCGAAGATGAAGACACTAATGTCGATAATGAAAAGGAATTGTTTATTGAACAAAATTTAGAATTAGCGAAAACTAAAAAAATTTCAACAAACCAAAATACAACACAGAAATCAACTGTATCCAAAACCATCCGACGACAAATCGATTTATTTGAAGATGAGGAATTTAGAGGTAAATTCTTTTGGAAAAAGTTCATCACTAACAGTATCCCCAACTAGCGTAGATGCCGAAAGAGCATTTTCGACAGCTGGTAATTTTTGCATAAAATTACGTTCCAGGTTTAATGACAGTACAATTGATGCATTAGGTTTTTTAAGATCACATTTCAAAAATTTGTAATAGTACCACAGATTGAATAGTGATTTAAATAAATAAGATGCTCCTTTACTTTTGTGTGATTCTTTATATACTGTTATAAATCATTTTTTGCGATATTTTTACACTCTCTAATAAAACTGACAAATAAAACAAAGAAACACCTGTGTTTTCTTTCTTTTTCTAAAATTTCTACTACCGTTATTAAAACTGGTATCCCGGTATTAAGATAAAAAAAATACCGAATACCGGTATTGAGCTTTTGGTTCGATATTGCAATCCCTAGTAACAATTGATGGCTCTACGTTCAAATAGAACAAGTTCACTAAGAACGCTCGATCTATTGATGATAACATTCTGAAAGCGAATGAGAAATGTTTATGTATCACGTTCCTTTATTGTGAGATTAATTTGCTTATTTCTGCTGAATCTCACGCATGTCAGCACCCTCTAACGATGACATTTGTTTTTCAGCTAAATAGATAATAGTTTTAAAAACTAAAAAACACCTTTTTATGGTTAATCGGGCTAAAAAGTAAAAAATAATTCTTAATATAATAATAAAATGATTGATGAGAAAATTAATGTCATTGTGGTAAAAGCGTGGGATGCTAGATATTAATTGTTATAATTTCTTATTAGTTCTATTCCGAAATGCTGAGTTAGTGTAAAAATGTTGTACAAAGCACCCCACGCGCTTTTACCACAATGATATTAATTTTCTCGTTAATCATTTTATTCTTATAATAAGAATTATTCTTTACTTTTTAGCTCGATTAACTATAAAAGCGCATTTTTTTAGTTTTTTAAAACTATAATTTATTTTTCATTTTTTTAGTTCGATCTACAATAATTAAAAAGAGTTCAATATTCTCTCTGAAACTTGCATTAGCATTATACATAAATCCAAGAGTTTTGAAGATCATTTTGAATCGAAGAGTTTTTAAGAAATTATTCAATCCGGTGACCTTTGAATCAATTCTCGGCAATTTTGTGTGTGTGAACCATGGTCAAGGGACGAGAAAACCTGAGCTGCCATACCCTCTCCTGACTTCCACACCCCACCAACGGGAGGACGTTTGAGCTGTGACAGATTTCTTCTGCATCAACCCCTCTGCATGGTGGGTCTTAAGCGGCACTAGGCTCAAACTTAAGACACACCAGCCAAGAGTCCGTGACTTTGACCACTAGGTCACCGCAGCCTTTGTACAGTAAAAAGTAAAATATATTTTGAAATAAGAATGGTATATAATCGCACGAGAGAGCATTTTATCAATATATTGCTTACTAGATCGTCAAAAAAACTATTTTGGGTATGACGGTTTGTCGTTAATTAATTACGAAATTTTCAAGTAGCTAATTCGAATAAATGAGGATAAGCACTGTATGTCTTTTTGAATGCGTTCAACATTTTTTTTCTCTGGCATTGACCAAAAATACGTTTTTCCTATTCTGAATCTCATCTGAACCACATAAACAACAGCAAATTCTTTCTGGTGCAGAATTAATGGCTAGCATTTCTTCCTCGATCTGGGCGTATTTCTTCTCAGAAAAAGGGTAATGATGGAGAAGCATAAAAAATGAGCTACTTTTTCTGTGTAAGAACATAATCCAGACTATCTTTGGAAGCTCTCGTCTGACATACAATTCCTTCGCTGTCTTATAATGCGGAACATTGGGATTTCTTGCACTACTTCATCGATTCTATTCGATGCTATGATAAAATCAATCGACCTCATTTTTACATTTTTGTGTCATAGATCCTGATGGGCTAAAGTTTGTAATAGAAAGAAATGGTTACATTTTGATTTTTATGTCTCAAGTAATATTCTCTTTCTCGTTTGAATTAATCAAATTATTTGAGAGCAGTACTTTTAGTTTCAAACTTAAAATATGTCCCCAAACAGAGAAAAGTATAATTATATCTATAATTTTGACAATTCCATATAATCTACATATTACACTGTATACCACTAGTGTTTCTCTGTGCTTCAATTGGAAACTCAGTAAGCTGTTTATTCAGAAGAACTTCGCTGACACTTTTTATGATGATATGCACGTTTATAAACAATTTTCTCATATATTCTGTAAAATTCAGTGTAGATCATATTTTTAGTCACGTGGCATCGTGGTTTAACTTTGCTTCTGACAGTAAAAACTGTTGTTCTTCATGTAGTTCTTGGAGGTTATATGCAAATATAATTATTTATTATTGTATGTATTCATACACATTTGTTTTTTCTTTGTAAAAGAATTACAGTTATTTTTATGTGAAACATTGCAAAAAAAGTATTATTTAAAAAATTAATTTTTGGCAGCAGGGTTTGCGTTATTTTATTTATTTATTTTTTTTTCCGGATCTGATGCTGATTATGGTTTTATTCAATATAGGCCTATCTTTATCATTGTAGGTAATTTTTTTATTTTATTAATACTAATTCAATTTCTTTTCCCGTTGTAAGATTGGCTAATATACGTTGTTCATGATAATATTTTGTTAAATGGTTTATGATATTTAAGTTAATTTTTTCTTTTGGTTTATCGGTTTCAAAGTATTTCTTCCAGAGTACGTTTTCAGAAACTTACAACTGCTATTACTTTTCCATTATAATTTTTATTCATTTTTTCAACACTTTGTTTTTTTGCTATCGTTTTAGCATGTTAATTTTACCTTTTGGATTCAAATATATATTTCTGTCAAACCATTCGTTATTGTGTGTGTGCGAAAGACCGCACTGCTGTTTGCTAAAAATTATTTATAATGTGAGCTCTCATTAAAAAATTATTTTACATTTTTGGCAGCACTATCTTGTACCTGGGTTAACGCTCCTTTAAGAAAATATTATGCTCGTTATAATGGCAGAGTTTATATTTATTTATTTATTTATTTTTAAATTTAACTCATGCAAAGGACGATTACTTCTGTTAGTATGTAATATGCAGGTAATTTTTTTTTGAATTCTTAATAAATATTTTCTGCGCCAATATATAAAAATTGTTTCAAAATAGTATCTAACACTAAAAATTTTTCAACTATATCCATTTATAAAAAAGAATTTTTTTTTTGTAAAAGCGTATATTCTTTTATTTCTTACCTTAAACTAAGTAATACTGACTTTTTTTTTCTAATTTAAGAGTGATTTGAGTTTAAGGAATTCTCTCGGCATTATATCTCTGGCAAATCTTTTTCCTTCTTTTTTCAATCTTCGAAAAAAACACATCCCAAACTCGACCAAAATACCAAATTCCTTCCGAAAATAAATCTAAATTGAGGTAGTAGTTTTTCTACCTTTCGTACAGATTTGCGAACTATTTTTACACAGGCTGCAGGACAAAGTTATTTGATATTTTGGTACTACAACGCATGATTTGTTCCAATTTAGAAATGAATTTAGGAATATGCATCCTACACACTAACGTTTCCGAAAATAACATGTTTTTATCCTTTTCCTCCGAGCTTTTGTAGAAATTATTGAGGGTTGAAATGTAACTTTCTATAAAATTCACGAAATGTCCTCTGAATTGGATATCGATTTTACAGGGAACTCTGGGGTTTTTTTAAATATACAAACAAAATTACTCGCATTATATATATATATATATTGTGATACTTTTTCCATATTTTTTTTACAACTGATTCGTTAATTGTGAACAATATATGTATTAATATGATAACAATATTGTAAATAATTTGTATCCGGTTGTGTAATGCCTTTATATATATATCTTACTCTAAATTATATTTAATGTATGTTAAAATTGCAATATTCACAAGCAACGCCGTCCCTCGCGTTATAGCGGCGATTGAATGAGAACGGCAATTGAGCCAATTTGGCATCATTTTTGGTGACCCAGTTGGTGACCAATTTGGCGACATTGGCGACCCTGTTGGTAAGCTCGGGACCCTCTGGATTCTTCTAGAAACTTGTGGAGAAATCCTCTAATTTCACGCTCTATGATGCAAGCGGAATTTTCTCGAAGTTTCCGCCGAGCCTATAATAGAGATGCTTGCCGAATCGAGAGTCAGTATGGTTTCAACCAGCGATTAGTGAGCATTGTTTTGACTAGCGATTAACTCGGCAGTGCTTGTGAATAATCTTTTACATACGTGTGCTGTTGAAGGTGTGTAGACCGTCTGAGATTTATTCTGCGAAGATTGCTGTTGAACTAATTCATCAAGTTACTCTCACGGCTTTATTTTTAAAATTTTAATGACCTGAGACAGAAGCGAAAGAGCAGACACTACAGAGATCTCGTAGAAGTACTCAATTTCCAAAAAACAAAAAATTCTGCTCATGCGCCCACAGTCGTGAGTAGTTAGTAAAAGGTTTTTGTTTTTTGGGGTGTAATCAAGCGAGAGCACATAGAAGAGTCAATTTCGTTGACACAACTGTGTATTTAAAGTTTATTTGTGTTAAATTTACGATTTTTAGCTGCTATTTAACATGGCTAGTTCAGCAAAAGAACAAAAGGTGTAGATAGTAAGTGTAACAGAGAATTTCAAACTTTGTGGACTGAGAAATATGGCATTATCAGTAAAGACGACAAAGCGGTGTGTGTTTTATGTTCTGGAACAGAGGAATGCAAACAGCATCTGTAAAACGGCATTTTGAAACAAATCACAAATCCTTTTGTGAAAAAGCGAACAAGTACAAAAAGAGTTAATTGCAAATGCAATAAAAGACGGAAATAAATAGTCGACGTCTATCATTAAATATGTAAGCAAAAATTGCCACACAAGTGCGGCAAGTTACTCGGCTGCAAATGCCATTGCTTGGCATGGTAAACCTTTTCAAGAGGGAGAATTTTTGAAGGAAGCTTGGTTGGCATGCGCGCCCTCACTTATTGATAACAAATTCAGCGCATCAAAAATATTCCTCTATCCATAAACACAATAAAAGATAGAATCTTGAAACTGGCAGGAAATGTTACACACACACACAGATCAACAAAAAAATTACATTAACTCCGTTCCTTATATATCGGTATGCCTTGACGAAAGTATTGACATCACTAAATCTGGACGTTTAGCTGTCTTTGCTCAATACTGTGTAGGAAACGTCATTAAGGAAGAATTAATTACGATAACATCATTGTGTTAACAACTACAAAGGGCACAGATATTTATTTGTACGGCAGTAAGAAATTTGCTTGCCCAGAAAGAAATTGATTTGAAAAAAATTGTTTCAGTAACCACTGATGGTGCTCCAAATATGGTAGGCAAAAAAAAGGGGGAGGTTCATTTATTTATTTAAAACAGACATTTCGATTTTTGAATGCCACTACATTATTCACCAACAAGCCTTATGTGCAAAGAGTGGTTTAAGATCTCTTGATAATGTAATAACGTTAGTCACAAAAATAGTCAACATCATGTCGTCACAGGCTTTAAACAAGTGAAAGTTTGTTGCTTTGTTAGATGAAGTCAATTCGGTGTACAATGGCTTACTAATAATGTTCGCTAGTAGAGCCACGGGAACGTACTTCAAAGATTTGTTGATTGCTTGGAAGAAATCAGACAGTTTCTACAAAATGAGAGCAAAATTGAACAATACCCACAGTTGATGGATATTATGTGAATTTTAAAATTGTTTTTACAGATATATGCCACCATTTCAATAAATTGAACGTAAAGCTTCAAGGCCCGAATAAAATAGCTATCGTCATGATGGATCTCATTCGCGCTTTTGAAGCTAAACTGTATGTTTTCAGAAACGATATTATTACAAGAAACAACAAGTACTTTCCAAACTTGAAAAAAATACCAAGGATTTAGATACCCAAGAGAAACGAAATGAAGAAACAGTTTTTGATCAATTTATTTCCATAACTGATCTTTAATCAAAGAATTTTCAGCGAGATTTCTTCAGTTCAAGGAATTATCGGAAACGTTCACATTTATTATGTACCCTGATGTGATTTCATTTGATAAACTGAACATGTACCAATTCGATTGGTTTGAAATTGAAGTATTTGTAATACAACTGATTGATTTCCAGTCTAGTTCAATATGGATTAAAAGTTTATTGAAACAAGGAAAAAATTGCAATTGATTGAAGCCGAAAGATTAACAAGAAATCTATATGTAAAAATGTCAGTAACGAAATTTTGGAAACATGGAATTCGATTTCAGACTGTTTGAAGAAGCTGGCTTATGCTATTTCAGCCATATTTTAGTCTACCTATGTCTGCGAGTCATTATTTTCAGACATAAATAACATCAACCATTTAGTAGACGACTCTAATTCAGCATACATTCTGCTAAAAGTAACATCTTATAATCCTGATGTAAGTTATTTATCATCTAAGCTACAGTGTGTAACAGAAGTCACAATAATGCTACTTTAATTTAATTACATATATAACTAAAATATTTACTATTATACAAAGCAAAATGTATTTTTTCCTATTAAATAAAGAATTTTGATTTGTTCGTATTTAGTTTTATTAGTTTCCCAATAATCACGAGTCAAAATTATTTGATGGCACACCTATAACTCATTAAACATTTCTTTAGAAAAAATGGCACGTTGATCCAAAAAGATTCGCCATCCCTGGTATAGATGCTCGTTGGCCACAATATTATTCAAGGCAGCCTGTGGGTTGGCCAACCCTGTTCTAGGTGATGAGTGGTCAGAATGTAATACTTCTCCGTTGTAGACATAAAAATATTTTCAGGAGTTGGAGGAAAAATTTATTTCAACAGAAACCAATGTTATTTTTCGATCTTACAGATGCATTTTATACCATTCAAAGCAATTCTATAGTCTAGGTTTAGAGAGGAAAACAGAAATTGCATAGGATTAACATTAAAGTCACGAATTCAAAATAAACTGTAAACGGGTAGCCTTAAGTAAAAAATTTTTACAAAGTATTTTAAGAGTTAAAAATAAAAATAATTCGTACATTTCAACTTACAAAACTGAACTCAGCGACGCAACAGTCCAAGAGGGCCAAGGCCTACTGTGCCTGTCTTAGTTTACTTGACCATAGGCACTGAGGTGCATGAGAAAAGGTCAAGTGGTCAGTCTACGCGAACCCCCAGTGCTCAGTTCCCAAGAAAGCTTGGTACTCATTTATCAACCCACTGAAGGGATGAAAGGAGGAGTCAACCTTGTCCAGCCCGGGATTTGAACCCCGGACCTGTGGTGTGGAAGCACGATACACTAACATTCAGCCACTGGGCTAATACATTTCAACTTATTGGACCTGAAATAGTTATTCACGCATGCATTGATTTCAATTATCCAGGAAGTTCAGCATATGTCCACAGTTGATCAATATTAAACAGAAACAAATCTTTTTATTGAATTCTCGAGTATCACTTTATATTTTCGTGTTAATTCCTTACAGAACTATGAGTAGCATCCTGTCATGCTTAATTGTTGACAAAACACAATCAATTTACTAAAGTCTTGCATCACAGACGGTTTAATGTGATGAAATCGGTGTATTTCTCATAAAGTTTTAATTTATTATGTGAACGGCATGACTCCAAAGGCTAACTTTCAACGTAATGATCTGCCGAGCTCAGAGAAAGGATTAGTTGCGCCGTCATTAAATATGATATGGATGAGCAGATTCGTGTCTTCGCCATTCAAAGGATGCTGGAAGAGTTCTTTGTTCTCACATTTTTAATGGTAATGAAGGCACCGATAATGAGGACAATTTATGTTCTCGAAATTTGTTCTATTGTCGTCTTCATACATAATTCATCTTGAGTCTTAAACACTGTTAGAGAATAAATTTAAAATTAATTTTGAATTGGAAAGGGGAATTACTTTATTGAACTTAGTTTGATTTTGGGAGTAAAGTGAAATAAAATATCTAATGACCTCACAATAGCGGAAATTTAAAAAGGTTCAAATAAATCTTTCTTGAATTGAATTTCACTTAAGAAATGGGTAATACGCATAAAAATGATTATCTAAGTCAGGGGTACTCAACCTTTTTTCCCGCAGAGCCGCATACACGGGATAGGCATTTCACGCGGGCCGCATGCACATGACAAATATTTCACGCGGGCCACATACCCATGAGAAATATTTAACGCGAATCGCAATATGCAGATAATGAAAAAAAAACAGACTATAAGACCAAAGCAACATTGACAAACAAAATTGATCAAAATATAATAAAACTCGATTTTAGCTTTTATATATATAATTTAATACTAAATTAACTTTTCTATCGAACACACACACAAAAATATTTATTTTTATGAATTGTTATTGATTTATGGAATAATTTCTATTTTCTTTCATCTATAACCAAGCTTCTTGCTTACATTCCACTACTAAAAAAACAATTCACATCGAAATTTATACATTTGATTGCTTGATTAATAGAATTTCCTCTGTTAAATATTTTGTACATTGTTCTCCAATCTCTGAATTTCTTAGTGCAATGAGACATGACCGAGTCGCAGGTTGAGATTTCTGATCTAAGTCATGCATGGTAATGAACTTTAATTCCTTATTCTTTGAAAAAAAGGCAATCTGTATTAAATGTAAAAATTCCTATATAATTAACCGTTTATAAATATCTTACAAAATTTGTTTCGAGCGTAATTAAATTTTTATTATTTTGATCACAATTTCTTGAACTCAATCTTGGATTTTTGGCAAAAGTACGTCAGAAATCATGTATATTAAAAGGAGCACAATAAAACATTTCGTCTATAATTATTTTACAAAAAAAGAGATAATCATTTGCATTGGTATAACTTACAATTTTTTAAATGAAGAGTAATATAAAAGAGTAAAAAACATTATCTTTTCAAGCTAATAAGAATAAATATTACAAAAATTAAAATTACTTCTTATTATTTGCATAAGCAATGTCAAACGAACGCAGTTAATTTCATGGATTTATTATGTAAATTATACATTTGTTTTCAATTTAAATTTAATAAAACATATTAAATTTGGCTAATTTATATATTTTAACCAAGCTAATATGATATTATTAAATTCGAATTGAATAAATATCACTTATTCATAAGCTAATCTGTCTCTTTCATTTTACCAGTTCAAAAGCACAGTTAATGCGGGCTCTATCATGTGACGTCATTAGTCACATGATAAATGCAATCGCGTGTTTTCAGTCAATCAGTTTTGAAGAATTTAAATAAAAATGCGTATTAAAAAATCATTTCCACCTATATTTTGTATTTAATTGTTACACCGGTATTTAATAGTAACATGTGTCAGATATTAAAAAAAGGTAAATCATTATCAAATAGTTAAAAAAAAAAGTAAAATGCCTTGCTAAGTATAATATGAAGATGCTTCAACAAATCTAACTTAATTAAAGAAAAATTAAAATGAAAACAGCACTCTCACATTGGTATACGAGAGAAAAAATATTTTATGATAATTTACTTTTTTTGTTGAAGAAATATAAAACAAACTATTGGAATGTAATAACTTTGAAAACATTAATGTAATTAATATCAATTACTTAGTCACGGCTAAATAATTTTCATGTAAATCAACCAATATTTATAAAGGGACAATCCAATTAAATGTCAGTTACTTAAATAATTCTTCTGGTATAATTTTTAATGCAAAGTTTACGCAATTTTAAAAAATTATTTATCCTTCTACAAAATAAAGAAAAACTTATGGAATAACATGATATAAGAAAAATATCTTTCTTATTTTGAAACAAAAAGAATACATTAAATTGAATTTCGGAGAATTTCGCTTAAACGTAGGATCATTTGAACGTAAAACTAAAAGGCAAATTGAGAGAAAATATTTAATAAAAAAAATTCTAGGAACTGTATTCTAAATATTTTCTTTATCTGAATAGCAAATGTGCACTTAAAAGAATTTTTTATGAGACTTGAATAATTCTAAAGAAATATTTATTCTCCTCTTAGCTCCTAAAGTTACTTTTAATATTTAATGCATAGATTCTTTCAATAGAATGAAAAATCCTAAATATATTCATGCAAAACCCATTAAACAGAGATAAACTTATTATTTTCATTTAAGAGAATATCCAGTTCCTTGTATTTTATAAATCTTGACTACATTACGAGACTGAGTCTCTGTTAAAAGCTGAAAAGAAAAATTATGTGAAAAAAAAAGCTTCCATGCTTAAGTATATTTTAAAAGAAACAATACAAACTCTTATTCTTTACGCTCACTTTAAAGTATTTTTGAAAAATTATTCAAGACAAAAAAAATAAGAAATAACAACATACTCCTTGTGTTAAGTTTTCGATTAAAGGATAAATTTTGAAAGGCTTGCGTGATGCTGAAACAGAAAGTGTCAAATTAAATTTAGGAGATCGTGAAAGTAAAGGAATTGTTTGAAAAATTGCTAGTTCAAAACTGCACAGAGAAAATGAATTTTATTCTGTCAACTTACATCCAAAGTGATATTTTTAAAAGTTAGAATAACTCTTGACAGTTTCCCTTTCTAAAATAATGTTTGCTGCTGGCGATAAAAGATAATGAATCCGTTTTCAGGATTTTAAAAATAATCAAATCTAAAAAGATGATAAAAATGTTCATTTACATTAGTTATGTATTCTCCAATCGGCAAAATTGCAAAATTATCTGATAATTTTTGTAAATATTAAATAACATTAACTAAAAATGCAATTCATTAAAGAAATCTAATTGATCATAGCTGCATATTGTTGCGTTATTAACAAAAAAACAAGTACCTGAAATTTTAACTTTATTCCATTTTTTATATTTCACTCGTCAAATAAATAAAATAAATCTTTTGGGATTACTTTTTGAATCTTATTTTTAAGCCGTTTCTTATTAGAACATGTTTATCAAATATGCTTATAAAATACGCTCAACAAATAAAATAACCAATGTACTAAATTCATATGACGTCATTTTAGTCACATGATAACGGCAGTCACGTGTTTCTAGCCAATCAGTTCAAAAACTCAAGTGACGACATAGTCACGATGAATGCAGTCATCTATTTTTGGCTCATCAGATCTTACACTTCGTTGACAAATTACGTTTTTTACAAAAACCTTTTAAAAAAAACAAGTTTTTTGTCACTTTATTTAAAAATACATATATAAAATAAGATTTTTTCTTAAATTTTCAATTTTTTTTTTGTTTAAGTTCTCTTTATAACAGTTGAACATATTTACCCAATTATGAAATTTGAAATTTTATCTAAGTTTTACGAATAGAATAAAAAGTACAAGTTAGTTTAATGTCAGTTTTGAATTCAATGTAGAACACGTCGGCCGCGGGTAGCCTAGTGGCTAGATCATCGGACTCCAGACCTGAAGGCCTGGGTTCGATGCCCGATGCCACCAAATACCCTCCGAGGACACACGGAGTACGTACTCATTAAATCAGTGGATCCGAAAGTCTTGTGGGTTAAAATCACGAGAGTGCAGAGAAGACTGTAGAATATTTCCCTACCCTTCAGTTCCATGCCTAAATTGTGGAGATGGAGATCGGTGGAGTCGCTATCTATCGTCCCTTCGAGAATTTCACCGAGCTAATTCGTACTGTCACCTGTTTGGTGCTCAATGACAGGCGTACATCTAGCCCCTTGTCACGATGAATTTCGTGGGCCTCGATTTGACTACGTCAGAAAGGTGGCATTAAAAACAACACGTATTTGCCTTTATCATGTGATTGTCATGAATTTAGTCCATTAAGTTTATTGATTCATTGTTTACTAACGCCACACTTCAAAGCAACATGAGAGCTGTTAGATGAACCTTATAATTTTAAGCCAAGATGAAGTAATGAAGATGATACCTGAAGTGGCACTCCATTTCTTAAACTTCCGTACCATGCCATTGTGAATGAGTGTTTTTAACGTCACACACTATGAAGCAATACGAGGACTACTGGTGATTGACCTCGTAATTTTAAACCATGGTCAAGTGACAAGGATGATCTTAAAAAGGGCACACCCCCCAAAAATTTCCCACCATCTCTTGGGTCCTCGAGCCTCGGAAGTTTTTACGTGCATCAACCCTTCCACATGACGGATTTTCAGTGGTACTAGGTCAAGAACTCATGACAAACCGTACTCGAGTCCTTGACCATGACCACGGGCTCCAAAACCCAAGGGACGGATATAACTGGTGCCAAAACTTAACCCTCTTGCGGTCTGCCCGTCGCCTTCCCGAGTTTTAAAAAATCCCCCACAATTTTTCTTTCGGGTGGGGTTTTTAAAAGCGGTTCCCGATTTTTAAAGAATGCGGCCGTTTTGGGGTTTTTCGAAAGAAAAACATCTGGAATGGGGGAAATTTTTTACGTGGGGGCCGTTTGGGAAAATTAAACAACATGAAACCAGATAGTCATGAAATTTCAAAAAAAGAGGTTTTTTTGATCGTACTGCACGCTTTCGGTAAAAAGGGGGCGTGTGCAAATTCAGGAACAAACGTCATAAGCGACGTGAGTGCCCCAAAACCATGCGGGGGGTGACCCTTTGACTACAAAAAAGGGAAGAACGGGGCCAATTAAAGACACCTTCTGGACTCTATAATCCCCAGTGATTTGTTTATTCCCCTCAATGCCTTTTCAAATTTTCATTTTATTTTTCCATTAATTCCTTTTTAATTCTAAATTTATTTTAAACTCCCCACAGGCAAAAAAATCTTTTTTACCCAATTTCCGCCCTTCAAAAGGGGCCCAAAAGAGTGTTAACTCGTCGATTCTTTTTTGATCTAGCAGACGAGTTTTCGTGTGCTTATTCTGAAAAAATTTCCCTCACATCGGATGTCTCGGCAGTCCCTAAACCTCTTTCCTTCCAGTCCCCCAATTTGAGCTCTCTCTCAATCTAGGCCCTCCACTTCAAGGCCCAAATACCTTTCGATATGGGATGGAGGAAAGTTCCATTTCCCAAAAAAAACTTTCCCAAAATTAAAACATTCTCCAAGTGCAAATGAATTCTTTCATGAAAAGGCTGGGAAGAAATCAGAAAAAAGATCGGAAAGCTGGGAGGGGCGTGTTTGGTTTTAGCTGAAGGTTGGAATAACGAAAGTGTCATTTTTGGGGGTTGGAAAACCTTAAAAAGGGGGAAAAGGGTTTGGGGGCAGCCCCCGGGGGGCCTGGGGAATGCCCAAAATATTGCGGGGG
>BMAV01009973.1:0-41132 GCA_019973955.1 Trichonephila inaurata madagascariensis
TTTTATGTTATTTTATACTAAACATAATTGCTCCTATGTTGTAAAAAGTTTGTAAAACTTTTCTCATAAAATATAACACATCCAAAGAAACTTTTATAGAGGATATATATTGGACGAAAAAAATATAGAATTCAGTATATCGAAAAGGCATTTATTGTCTCTGATATTGTCCATCAATATGTCATAAAAGATCAGAGGCCATAAAAAGATATGTGTCAGGGTTTTATACCCCCACCGTTCGATTATGAAGTGATTTTCTAAACGATATCGAATAAAACTGCTGCTTTAGATTGTTAAAAAAAAGTAATATTTCTTTAGAAAGAGAAAAAAAAAAACTCTTTTTTTTTGTTATTCCATTCTTAAAATTTTCTAGAGACAACTCTGATTTTCAGGGGAAAAAAGTAATATCTGAGAAGAAAAAAGAATGTCGTTTTTCTTATTTTAAAATTTATCATAAAGGCAAATAGTTGAACTGTACTGTAGGGAATAGATTCGCACTGAAACTTCTCTGATTCAGTCTGGACAATGTTATCGGAAACCAACATAAAAAGGGAGGATTGAAAGACTCACTGCTGGAATCATTTGTATGTAAATTGAATCTTCAGCCGGATTTCTTGTGCTTTTAAAACCGTTTAAATATTTTTTCAACGTTCAATTCTTTTTGAAGGTTATATTGATTCCATGTTTCGTCATATTTACTTTTCCCAATATTTTTATGTCTTTCTACTGATGGGGATCAAGATATTTGAGACTTTTAAGACGTTTTTAAGGAGTCGTAAGTGCACAAAAAACGGCAGATATTTGAGCTTAAATAAAAAGTTAGAAATAATAGATTTTAAAAACTTTGAAGGCTGGAAAAGGGAAAAACCGTGTTTTATTTTTCAATTTTATTCACCATTTGCTTTATTAAGGTATCCAAAAACGTTCGGAAAAGTGATTTTGTAAAAGCATATAAATGGATATTTAGTACCACTTAGATTAGAATGTACGTATAAAAATAATTTAAGAATATTACTATACTATAAAAATATTTCAATATAATATTTTGGCAAAAAATGAACATAGAATTACCTATTTTGAAAACTTTTTCCTTTTATGGAAAATGCTTCTATACTAATATTATTTTGCCTAGGACTTTTGAAATATACAACTTAGAAGTGGATGTATCCATATTAACACGCTTTTTTTAGCTTCCCCTGTATGAAACGGAATTTTTGAACTCGATTTTTTCCCACTTTAAAAGGTCAGATGAATCCGAAATTTTGCACACTTGTCAATGACCGATGGCAATACAAAATACAATCATTTAATAATTTTCTTCCAATGTCCTGATCAGGATCATCATAATTAACCATTTTCTATTTCCAGATTTGGTGACTAAAAGACTAAGGTACAAAACTAGATTAAGACTAAAGCGAAAACGCTCATGGCTCATAAAAATACAGCCACAAAAAAAAAGGTGTTCTTTATGTGAAAAAAAAGGATGTGTCAGCAATTTCTTACCATAATATAAACAATTACCCAGTTTTTCTAAAAAGGAAGTAAAAAAAAGACTCGAGCATGTGTGTGGAAAGACATATTTTTTTGTTCTAATCACTTGAAACCCAAACATAAAGTCTGTTTTTCTAAATTCCCTTGTCGGATTTGTGAAATGAAACATCATTCATTGCTTCAATTTACCAAAACTGCAGGGAATTGTTTCAGATGCCTCACCGAAAAAAAATAATTTCTCACAAACTTTTTGACTCAAAAGTGTAATTTTATGTCAAATTCTGATGCAAGTTTCAGAGAAAATATTGAGCTCTTTCAAGTGAAAAATATCATTGAATTTATACTTTCTTCCGCTTTTAATATTTCAAACTTAGCTCTTCCAGATTTCCATCAGTTGGCTGATCCTTCATTTGTATACCAGGCAGTATCGATGCACTGATAGAATGTTAATGGGTGTTTCAAATTCAAAAAATGGCGCATTTAAAATTAATTCACCCATTAATAAATGTAGTTAAAAAAAACTAAAAAAAAACCGCTTATATTGTAGATCGAACAAAAAAAATAGGAAAAATAAATTATAGTTTAAAAAAAATAAAAAAACACTCTTTTACAGTTAATTATACTAAAAAAACTAAAAAATAATTATTAATATAACAATAAAATGACTAACGAGGAAATTAATGTCATTGACATAAAAGCGTGTTTGTGGCGTCCTTTGTACTACATTTTGACACTAACTCTGCACTTCGGAATATAACTAGTAAGAAATTGTAACAAAATTAATATCGAGCACCCAACGCTTTTTCCACAAATACATTAGTTTTCTCGTTAATCATTTTATTCTTATATTAAGAATTATTTTTTTTTTACTTTTTAGTTCGATTACCTATAAAAGGGTGTTTTTTTTTTTTTTAAAAAAAAAAAATTTATATTAAAAAAAAAGATTGGAAAAATTTAAAAAAAAAAAAAACAAAACTGATAATTATTTTAATTAGCACTAACTCTGAAAATTATGTGAACATTTCAAAACTCCTCGTTCATGCTATCTGGAGAAGTCTTACCTATATATATGTAGAATACTTTTTATAACAGAAGCATTTTTTGTGTATAAAAAGAATGTTGTGATAATTAAAGTAATTCTAAAAAAAAATTCTGCCAAAATATTACATTTAAATAATTTTTTATTGTAATGGTATCCTTAAAAGATTTTTATGCATGGATTGTATTTTAAGTGGCTCTAGACATTTAAAAAAATACATACCATATTCAGTGTATTAAAAAATTTGATATGAAAATTATATTTTTTAATGTAGAAAATGATTACTTCTTTAAAAAGGTGAAATAAGTATCAATATATATATATAATAAAAAAGCAACACACTCACACATCAGGAAGTTTCTGGAGCTGTTAGCTCGATAGTTTTGAAATAGGGCAAGCATGTTTCTTTTGTTGAGTAGAGAACTGCTAAGAACCGGTTTTGAGAATGAACATGAATGGATTTAGGTTCTACGAGAATATTTCGATATTCTCATTGAAATTGCAAAACATGTTAAAAGAAACTGTGATTTAAAAACATTAATTTGAGTAAATGATTTCTAAACTAAAATTCTTCCGTAATGAAATTCAATTATTTTATAAAATAAGCTATAAAAAATTATTTGTATACATAGCTTGTACTTCAAGCATTATTTAAATCGGATAATAAATTGTTTGAAAATTTAGGAAAATTTTTACGATCAACGATCCTATAAGACGTTTTGATCTCGTTTATGTAAAAACGACAATAATTTTAAGTTGTATTCCTTATATATATATATATATATATAGCTATCTCTCTCTCTCAGTATAAACATATAATCAAAATTATTTGTTCTTAAACAGTTTACCTACATTTAACCCATTCACTTCCAGGCAAATTTAAAGCATATTGCCCTGGAAGCCAAGATTTTATTTTAAAGAAAACATAAAATGGTTCAAAATATAATAATAAGTGAGATCTCTACATAACGAAGTCGCAAAATCAAGGAAAAAAGTTCGTTATATGGAAAATTCATTATATAGGAGTCCATCTTTAAATATACTTTATAAACCACGAAAAACAAATGTTAAATTCATAAACACTGAATTTTAAAAAAAAAGTAATTATTCACACATTTTTTAAAAAATTAATATATGTTTATTTTATATATCCTATTTCTCAAAAAATAAAGGAAAAGAAAGAAAGAAAAACTACAAGGAAAACAAGAGAAAACTATGTCGAATGTGTAACTGTATTTTCAATATTCAGAAAATTTTAAATTAAAATTAGTGAATTTTAAGGACATTTTCTAATTTAAAGCACACAAGTAATGTTAAACATACATTATTTTATAACTAGGACACGGGACAAATCCACTGAGTGTGAAAGGGGATATCAAATATGGTTCTAGTGAACTGGACAGTGGTGGTTATATAAAATTGCACTTCTTGGATGAAACATCTAGAACTCTATTGCTCTCAGTGAGTTAGGATCTAATAAAGTCTTTTCAAGATTTATGACCACCATAAAATGTGTCAAAGAGAGAATAACTTGAAATGTTCAGAAATACTTTAAAAATAGGAAGAAAAAAATTTGAATCACAAAAGAAAAAGTTCGCGTTACATAGAAAATGCATTTCGCTATAGAGAGGTTATTTTATGAAGGAAATCGCGAACTGTTCAAGGTTCCAGGAAAAAGTTCGCTATATAGAAAAATTTGCAATATAGAGGTTCGTTACATAGAGGTTCAACTTATTAAGCTATTGATATTAATAGTAATTTACAGATATTGAAGTTATAGCAATTACAGAACTTTTTATTTAAAAAAAGAGACTACTTGATAACTCGTAACTGCCGTGATTGAATAAGATTCTTGTGCTGAGTGCCACTGACATGTAATCTGGTAGCGTTTTTTTAATTTTTTTTTTATTTTCGGTAAAATCTTCATTGCAAATGTTTTCTTTTCGTTTTGTTTGAGTTTGCAAGCTTGTAATATGGTCGTTATATGGTGAGAATATCCTTGATTGTTAGCGTGAATTAGAGGTGTGGGATTCTTGAAATGAATCGACATTTTAAAATTCTTAATATGACTTTATTAGGAATATAATTTAAATTTCTAATAAATTAGATAAACTTATATTAAGTGAGAATAAACCAAACACACAGCTGTAGTTAAACCTGATCGCGTAACTTGGATCACTTATCTAAATAATTATATTATCCGCCTATTTTCAATTCTGATAATATTACAAGTCCTAATATCAAATAATCAGTCCTACCTTGATTCAAGCTAAGAATCAATCACTGTTCTGAGACTTTTAGGCGCGCGTGCAATGGTATGCACCTTGTAGTAATGGCTAGAAATCTTGGTAACTTTACTACTGGCGGTCAATTCACGCTTGTATCTCTTCAAACATAATTTTCCCCTAAATTGCCATTCTGCTTACTGAAACTTCTGTTCTTTTAAAAGCTATCTTATTTGCATTTCACTTCTTGGATTTTGGTTGGAAAAGATTTGCCATTAATCTTGGCCGCCAAAGAACCCAGAGGTTATGTTACAGAAAAAACGCGTGAGCCCGTCACAAGCTCATCAACTAATTTTAGCTGGCGACAGTCATATGCGTATTATACGTCAGGTTTTCTCGCAGACGTGTAATGATCCTCGTTAGGAAAAACTTATAAAGGGGATGGTAGTCACAATGATGTGTAAAATAATAAAAATGAGCTGATAAGTCATAATGAGAAGGAAAACCATCGATTGATTAATAAAAATTGCTCTACCCTAATTCGAAATCTTCCAGCAAAATGTATACAAGTTCTATTACCAAAGAAATCGAGGGAATAAAAAGATTAGAATGCGTCAATTTGGAGAATCCTTTATTATGCTTTTAGTTGCTGGCGACAGCAGCAGTATATGAGGAAAAACAGCAAATATAATACCAATACAACTGATTTTTCTTACTTAGAACATCTTCCTGTCACACATAAAAAGAAAGTCAACTAAAAAGACTCGGCAAATGAGTAGAAATAAAAAATAATAATAAATAAAAAGACACAGGTGTTTTGGTCCAATGCATCCTAGCAAACCAGCACTTTGTGTTGATTCTAGTATTAAAGCTTATCATACAGAGCAACAGCAATAATATTTTTTTTTTTTTTGCTTTTGGAATAAATTCATATAATTTAATCACCTAAATTATAATTTTAGTAATAAAATATGATAATTAATACTTTTTTTTTGCACGAATAAAATTTTTCAATTATCCCATCTAATTATTCCTAACTCAAACGGACATATGTAATCAATCTAAAATTACAACACACACTACAAGATAACTTGTAGTTTGCAGAGAATGGCTTAAATGAACTTACAAGGTTTTAACGTGAGCACTGTAGGGAAAAATTTCTATTCTTAAGCTCAGAGTTGCTTTCCTTTTAAAACCTTCACTATTCATGGGTTTGAGCGCATGCGCTTTAACGTCAGTTCATTTATGATTCTAAGATCCCCAGACGGTAGTGAAATAAGAAGACTCAGCGACTATTGAGAGAACCTCACTCTAACGTGATTCATGATTAAACATTTGCAAATAATGGTGAACCTACTTCTTGGATTATCCCAAAGTATGTCTTTGCGTAATCTCTAGGGTACGCTTACCCTACTTTAGATACCACTGAAATAGGATACTAGCAAGCAAGGTTCATAATTCTTTCCCACGTTATTTAACACTGAGTGATAAATGGTCCCTTAAGATACCGTGAATCTGAATCGTAAGTTTTAACCTTAAATCTTTCCTGACTCTCAGAGTTGAATTTATATGGAATTCGATATTTTAAAACATGAGAAATTATGTGAAAATTGTGATGATCTAACACATTGGTTTTCAAAATTTTGACTCATGGATGCTTTAGGATTATAAAATATTCTGAAGGAACCCCACTCTTTTCTCACTCTATATCGTAAGACAAGCAATATATATATATATATATATACAAATAAAGTCAATTCCTACTTCAGTCAACAAAGAAAAGTTTAGAGTTTAGTTACTTTTTATTAAATAATTACAGTTAATGTAAATATATATATACGTATGGCACACACACAGAATTACAATATTAAATGGCAAATTATATAAAAGGATTTTCCTTGCAATTTTTGTTCTATATTGGGTGTTGGACTATTATTTTTGTTTGTGTTACTATTTATTCATTTATTAAATTTAATTATTCCAATAAAATAGTACAGTAAGAAGAAATCGCATTCTCAGAAATTACGTTATCCCAGGTGGGATTCGAACCCACGACACTCGGATTCGAAGTTCAACGAGCTTATCACTGCAGATGCTATTGCTAGAACGAGCAATTTTCCGTTTTATTATTGGTGTTGGACTATTATTTTTGTTAATATTTGTTCATTAAGAAAAGTTAATGAATGAATTAATATTTGAAAAAAAAACTGTATTAATATCAAGCGTCATCCACTATAAGTTTAAAAAAATGTATTTGCACTTCAGTGGATGAATAAAAATTATTTTATTGACGATTGAAATTTTGAACAAGATATATACATATATATATATATAGGGAGAGAGTGAGCTTATAGTAGGAATTGAATAATATTTAAACTAGATCAATCTATTATATGTACTTTATGTTAAGATAAATAAAGAGAAATATTGTATTTGTTATTAATTTTTTATATAACCTTAATTTTAATTTACTCATTCATAATGTTAATATATGTTCCAAGCGTCATATACACATAGTATTTGGGATACGTGCTTGCATTTTTTTACTCAAGCTGTAGAAGTGTAGGTGTATTGAAATTATCTACAGTCACATTTCTTTTTCTACATATAATTAGTTCATATATATATATATATATAGTCACTTAAATACACTGTTCTAGATGGTATTAAAATGTTTATATCTGTGCTAAGAAATCCTGTGCAACCTAAAATTTAAAAACTAATCTTGCTAAAATTAAGATTTTAGAGTATATTTATTCCGAGTAAATTTTAAATCAAAAATCAAGATCTTCTCACTCATATCTATATTTTAACATAAAGTCTGTTGATAGTTCAATCACTCATTCTTGTTATATCTGTAATAAATCGTAATTTTTATTGAAATAATGATTTTCAACCCAACCTATAAAAAACGTGAATCCATTTTGCTCACACATTTATAATTTTCTTTTCGGTCTTTTATGATATTCCTCGTGGAACACTCGGGTTCCGAGGAATAGAGTTTGCAGACCATTGCTTTACTATTTTTTTTTCGTAACTGTATTTAATATCTCCTCGTTTTCCAGATGACATAATCATTTTGGGTAGTATTTTCGTTTTCAGTATTTAAAAACGCTTATGAATAATTTCGTGTAAATAGTTTTAAAATGTTTTAAGCAATAAACAAATAAAATAATATTTTTAAACTTTTGACAAGGGGAGGGCACGACTAAGGAAATTCATTTGGGGACGAGACTTTGTGTAGTAGTGATACTCATTTAGGGTGTTCAACACTCAATGTAATTCCACCGAATGGCCAGTAAATTTGGAGAAAATAGCCTTCGAAATTCATTCTTAGATTTTTTTCAATTAAATTTTAATTACTTCCAGTGACGCAGTTGCATGGTTGGTGGGATGACTGTTTCCCAATCGGGTACATAGAATTCGATTCGCGTGAACAACATTTTTTTCAATTCATTTAATTATTGATTTTTAAGATCATAAAATTTAATGAGCTGAGATGAAAAGTGTTATGTTTAGGTTATCTTTTCTGAGAAATAATTACCTGTTTCATAAAAGATTCAAATATGTTCAAAAAATTAAAGTTAAATTGTAAATAGAAGATTTTGTTTTAGATATAATTTAATTATTCTTACATATAAATAATATACGATAATAGAACTCATATGTTTAAAAATTATCTTTAAATGTTTGGTTCTTTAAGTCATCATTTTGAGAAATTTTCTTAAAGTTATTAATTTCACTTCCCTTAAGAGATTTATGTGGTTATAATAAGTAAAATATTTTCCATATTTCTTTTATAATTCAATAACTCTGTTTTCCTTAGTTAAGTGCTGTGGAATTCTGACTTAAAATTTTAGGACTATTAAAACATAGCAAACACTTAAGAAATACTTTAATCCTAAATTAATTTATGTAAATCTGAAAATATTTGCATAAGCCTTCCTACCTGGATATTTAAATATTACATTCGTAGCACCATTTTAATGGAAAACGTATAAGAATTCCTTCGTTTTCATTAGTGCTTACTTTAATTCGAGCTTGGACAATGCTAAAAGGATTTACATCCTATTTGTTATGAACAAATGTTTCATATTTGAAACCATAAGTTACATAAGGATAAGAATTTCGTGGAAATATTTATAAAATGTTTCTACTTCTTAAAAAGATAATTGGAATTGTTGCAGCATCACAATCTGTTCCGCAGTTATGCTTAATGAATTGAACTAACCTCCGGGAATTCAGATTTCTATGAAAAAGGAATAATGAAAAAAATATATTTCCTTTTTTTCTTTATTCAGTTTTTTTTCATCCAAACAAGCTTGCCTAAGAAGAGTTAGAAGTATTACACTAGGGTCTTGCGAGTTGCAATTTATTTGGAAAATATAATCGGATTAAATTCGTTTTCTGATAATTAAACTTATTCCAAGTTTTTTTTTTATACTTACCCTACTTTTTTCCTTGCAGCACCAGAGACCCACTAATTAGGGAAGAAATATAAATTTTCAAGCAAAAGCAATTAAAAAGTTTCGTTTGATATAACCTGTCATGTGAGAATTCTTTTATAGCGAAAGCAAATAGAACTATAATGAGTTCTTTTTCTACTTATAAATTCGAAAAAAACTGATTCTATCAGTTAAGTGAATACCTTTGAGAAATATTGTGGCAACGGAGCAAATATATGCATACCCTTAAGTAAATAAACCTCACACATCAGTAATTTATTTTCTTCGTTTAATCCAGCTTATTGGAGTACTGCTTCACTTGAATTTTTCAAATTCATTCATTTTAAATTTTTAGAGGAATACAAATAGGAAAAGGGGCTAAATTTGTGAAAAAATCTTTTATTGATTAAACATATATTATATATCGTCTATAAAGCTTATTCATAATAGAATATTTTTAGTTATGCAATGTTTTGTGCGCTAACATGCTTAATTTGTATAACTGACTTTTTTGTACTGATAATAACTAGTTTTGTTTCTGATTAAATTTATTTCTACATTTAAAACACTTCCTTTTTTACAATTCAAATTTTACTTAAAAGTCACAATTTGTAAAATATCTTGGCATTTTTATAAATAATCAAAGAAATGACTCATTGGCCAATGAACATTTGCAACCTTTTCCTTAAATTTTCACTACCAAAAAAAAAAAAAAAAATCTGATGTAGATTTGGGGGAGGGGCTAGAATACGAATTTCAGTTTTCCCGAATCTGTTAATAAATCACTTCAAACCCCATTGCAGTTAAGTTCCTTATTTTATATTAAATCTCAATAACTCATTTAAATAGTTCAACTATATCTTGAAAAAATTGAAGGACATTAAATCGTAAAATTGTGTCTTCAGACTTTCAATGACAAATGTAACTTCGATAACTCAAATCTACAACAGTTATTTTCAATTTAAAAATTATCTATAGTTTTAAATATTTCTATTAAAGTCTTTTTTCCCAAATGCTTAAGAAGTGCACATTTTTATAACTGAATTTAGTTTTATATTTAAATGTAAGTGCATAACAATTAGCCGCCCATCTTCTATACAGGTTAATAACGCTGACTGCGGTGCCGTTGGACAAATTCGGGAGATGGCATGATTTTTTGTAAATGTATAGTGCCTTCATGGCATGAAGGTACTTTAAATAGTCATCGAGCCGCAAGTCCTCTCGTGAGTTTGCTGGTAGAGGAAAATGAGTGGGAGGCCCATGACCGCCCCCAGTCAGTTCTCTCTCATAATTCGGGTGGAAACGAGACAAAACGTACTATCACCTGCATCGTGCTGAAGGCTATACAGACGGCGAATGACAGGCGTAAAATCTAGCAACGATGAATTTTGTGGACCTTGGCCTGGCACATGCTGATCAGTGGACATTAGTAACAACATAACAATTTGTTTTTTTGCAAAAAATAACAAAAAAATAGAAAAAGAGAGAGCGTATAAATTGTTCTTCTTTAAAGAAAATATACACTACAAGTATTAATTTATTAACCTGATTATTAATTAACCTGACTCATAAATAAACTATAATTCATTGTGAAAAAAAGTCACATATTTATTAAACGTTAAATGATCCCAAACTCACATTAGATCTATTTAAAAAAAAAAAAAAAAAAACATTGAACATTCTGTGATATACACATTTAAAGTCGAGGCAAACTAATTGAAAATCTTTGATACTAAGAATACTGATTACTATTCGAGTCTATACAGCCCATAATCAGGATAAATTGAATTATTTTAAATATGTGTTCTTCCAAAAATAAATGGACTGGAAATTAGAAACAAAGAATTAAGTTAACCTGGATGAAACAGAGTCGGAAAGAATGGATTAAGGAACAAGGAAGGAGGTCCAGCTAAATGCTATCTTTTGGCTCTGTAAGACAATCGAATTAATCCCTGAACGAAGAAACACCTGGATACACTCGAACGAAAAACTAAGAAACTCCCGGGGACTTCTTTTAAACCTAGCTGTTTGTCTTACTAATGGAAAAAGATGTTCTTGATGCTGGTTCTATGTGTATACAAAAACTACTTTAGCTTGTTGGTTACCAAAGTTTCAATTGCTAAGTATTGTTTGAAATAGATTTAGGAATTTGATATTTATTCATGCAAAAAACATTAGCTATCAATACGAAATCTTATGTTGCTATGATTTTCATAGCAACATGAAATGTAACAATTTGTGTTTCTTTATGTGTTATCTAAGGAAACATTTTTAGAAACTATGTAAAAAATCTAGGCAATGCTCTGTATATAAAACGTTATAAATCGTATAATTGTACCCATATAATTTTTATATATGAATATAAATCTAGTTTCACAATCAATTAATATTCTGTGTTACTTTCCAATCATAGTATTGCATTTAAAATGTTAAATGCAAGTGGAAATTTTATATAATTATTTTTAAAATTTTGAGCAAAAGGTGCTATTTGAAAATGTATAAAAAGGCAAAACATTTAGCTCAATTATTTATGAGAATTGTTTTATGCAAACTTTATATATGACGTAAAATTTATTATATATATATAAACATGTTTTTTTATTTAATTTTATGAAGATAAAGAATAAAATATTTATGTGCGCGCAGTTTAATTGTAACGTAAAGAAAAATTTTTCTTATATGCTGAATCTGTAATGCCTTTTTAAATATCAATTGCTATTATAATCTGATTAAAGTTTCCATTAAAACAAAATGTGTGTAAAATATATTAAGATTTACGTTCTTAATTATTTTTCTTCAGAAATGCCATTTATTTGATTCAGGGTAATCATCTAATCTTAGGGATTCTAATCGTATAAAAAAGAATTGAAAATTAGAATTCACAAATAATGATCGTTAGTTTCGGATAATGAAATTAGAACGATGCATTTGGAAGAACTACTTGTGAATTTTCAAGAAAAGTCTTTTGAGATTATAAAAATAGGAAAATTAGCACTCAATGATTCAAATCAAAGACATATTGCTTAAGAGTTCCAATTTGTCAATAATCTAAATTGCTTTAATAATATTTTTATCTAGGATTTTTAAGAGAATATTAATAACTGAACAACCAAAAATTTTGTAAACATCTTGTTTTATCTCGTCATACATACTATTCTAACCAAACACAGAATTTATCAGAATGGGTATGTAATAGACCAGAATAAGCAAATGAGATATATTTCCAGTTATTAAGCATTCTATCTGATTTCTTAATCATTGATATTACATTATACAAATATTATATAAATAACAAGACAACCAATTATAATACATTTAATATCTCATTGCATCTTGTTGAGTAATTACTAGGATCAGGAACAGAATTTAATAAGACGATAAGAATGTTAGAACCCTTGCAATCCTCAACTACAACCGGTCATGGAATGTTTGCAATCTGGAAATACGTCACAACTCTTCTGAAGATAATGAAATATAAATTATCCAGATATATAAATTTCATCATCATAGGCCAGAATGAGCTCCAGTTAATAATCTCAACCTCAAATATCATAAATGCTTTCGATCTGAACGCATTTGCGCAAGCTGGATGCCATGAGTCATCTGAGTTTCTTGACTATCGCCCTCTATTTTACCCACCTACGATGATATTGAAACGTTACACCTTATTGCAGGTGGTAACCGCTCTAATCCAGTAACGTATGTACTAATCGCTCATGATCAGATTACGTTCCCAGCTAGAATTTCGAACGTGCCCATATGTTCAGAATGCGTAATAACCGTAGGGCTTGGGGAATAGTTGGGATTGTTCGGGTATGTGGAATGTCCAGTTTCGGATTGCTTGGTAAATAATATTGGGAAAAGATATCTTGATTCGATGAATAAGTATTTTGTATTGGGGATATGTATTGGGTTAGAAAATGATCATAAGACACTGAAGCAAAGAAATTTGAGTTAAAGTGTTAAGTTTCATGAGAACTAGCTTACATTCGCGAAATTTAATTGTTTTGAATTATTAATTTGAAGAAAAATAGAAATATTTATAGGTATAACTATACATACTACTACTCTAAGTTCAAAATTTTAAGGTATCCGACTACGTTCAGAACCGTGATTTTAAAAAAGCGCTTAAATAGATCATTTTCATGATATTTAGTGTCACTTAGATTAGAATACATGCATAAAATTGTTTTAAGGACACACATTTTGACAAAAAAAATTATTTAAATACAATATTTCGGCAACAATTAACTTATAATAAACTTTTTTCAAAGTGATCTCCTTTTGTGAAAAATGCTTCTATTATAATAAAACTTTGCCTGTATATAGCTCAGACCTCTGTACAAAGGCTCAACTATGAATTTTGAAACATTCACATTCTTTTCAGAGTTACAACCAATTGAAATATATATATATAATTATCAGCGTTTTTTCCTTAAAATTCCCCCCTCGTTGTCGTACAACAGGGAATAACCCACTTCTAAGTTATATATTTTAAAAATTCTAGTTCAGCCTCTGTACAGAGGTTTGAGCTATATACAGGCAAAATATACTATTATTATAGAAGCATTTTTCACAAAAGGAGAATATTTTGAAACTGGGTCATTCTATGTTAATTTTTTGTCAAAATATTGTACTTAAATAATTTTTTTTTGTAATACTATTCTTAAAACAATTTTATATACATTTCCTAATCTAAGTGAAACTAAATATCATAAATATTATCCATTTATACGCTTTTGCAAAATTACGGTTCCGAACGTAGTCGGATACCTTAAGCAATAATACATGTTCTAGAATTGACTGCAGAAATGCTAGATGTACTATTTAAAATCCATATTCTATTCTGTAGAAATAAACAGATGAATATCCAATATGCTTAGTTGTGAGTTTTATGTATTCCATTAAATAAAAAGGAAAAACGCCTAATTGATGAAACAAAACTGCATTTTCGTGATTAATTACAATTAAAGAGTTAAAAGAAAATTAAAAAAATATATAATGAATAATCTAATTAAATTTAATCCCATGTGTTCTGATCAGTACTCAGTACTTTCATAAAATATACATTGATATAGGAAATAATTTGAGTACGCGGTAAATAGAACAATTAGAAATAAAAATGGGACTTATTATAATAAGTACAAGTTTATTGCACTACAACAGTTGAGATAGAGCACATATGGGTTGAATATACACTGCGCGCGCATGCGCCTTTTTTTTTAGGGATATTAAATATATATATATATATATATATTGAGATATAATCCCTTAAAACAATATAAATTATACTATTTCAAGTATTACTTTTTCTTATTATACTTTATTATTGCTTTGGGGTACAAAACTGGAGTAAGCATTATATATTTAAAAAAGTAAATATTTTTTTTTAAGTTGTTTAATTTGATAGAAGACTAATAAAACCTAAAAAAGCCTGTATTGAAGATATTATTTAATTGTAATCGTTGGTTAACACTATAACGTCCGGAATTTCTATTATCTTAAACGTCCAACGGTGTCATTTTGACACCACGATATAAAATACATAAAATAATTATAATAACTAAATAATTGCAGGACTACTGTTCAGGAGGGTTTAGTTTTAAGACTTTTTAAAATTGTTTCTTGTAATTATCATATATTACGAACTTTTATATAATAAAAAAAATCGCGAAGCTTGTTGGACCACTGCTTTATTGCAAAACATTTTGAGTCGCAAATCTCCCAGGAACATTGCTATTATGTGGTATCCATTCTGTGCCATCCCTAACGACATATATATCAGGATTTACCAGAATATTATCAATTACATCTTAAATTAGAACCAATTCATTCTTAGAAAGCTGTCGCAAGCTGTTTCAGAGCTATATACTGTCTACTTTCATTGTTCATTGGTAGACTCTAGTTTTGCAAAAGGGCCCTGGGTTTCAAAAAATCTTAAAAAGTCCCTGGATGGAATTTTTTACTCTAAAGAGACATGGTTGAATTTCTTTAGAAATATGATTCTATGTTTTTCCCATAAATAAAATCGTTTTTGAAAAAACTAGTGTTCGAAACTAATGAAGTAAAAAATGTTCTTTTGATTTTCTTCTCTTTTAAACTACTCAATTCAATAAAAGTTATCTATCTTTTCTGATGGTACTTTCTTGTAGAATAATGATGGCACTACTTAACTGAAACTTCGGTAAGAACATTCTCGGAAAAAAGGGCCTCTTACCATAATGTAGTATCATTATCTCTTTTTTTAAAATCCATTAACTTTAAAGTATGCACTATACAAAAGATATAAGAGTAGTTAATACCTGGAACTGATCATTGTTCTGTAAAATGCACTACTAACTTTAAATATGGCGTTGTCAATTGCCGTTTTCTATTTTCTATTTCCTTCATTTAGGCCCACCGTTCGAACTATTGATTATTGTGAAAAGACGTAACATGCTCTTTAAAGAAGTATAATAATATACTCTTGTACTTTTTTTTCATTCAGTGTTCTCCAATGGAAATTTGGAATGTGTGTACACATATTTTTTACATAAAGCTCTGTACTCTTATACTTAACCTTTATTCAATAATATCCAATGGAAAAATCTGGAATATATTTTTATATATGTAATATAGAGACAAAGAGAAATATACATTAATTTTACCTGCTTTATATCTGTTCATATCTCTATTTTAATTTTTCTTAAAATATTTCTTATGCATGCATTGAATAATTTTTTAGCCATTTTAAAAACACGTTAAAAATATAATATTGTCTTGTATTTGTGAAATATATTTTATTATTCGGATTAATGAAAAGGTATGTTTAATAATTTTACATTTAGTATTTTACTTTCTGTGCGTTATGTTCATGAGTACCTCAAGAAGAATCATATTACCATCAAATACAACATATATCTTGTTCTTAAATAAATAGTTCCACAAAATAACGAGATAATAGGACAAAGCAAAATGGTTCCATTTTTCATTGATATTTGATTCCTAAAAGTAACAAATCACTTGATGTCACAAAAATTAAACTTTACTTGTGCATTGCTATAAGGCATTATGCATGCATAATGAGATTTCCGCTACTGAAATAACTAAAAGAACTCACTGTTTTTGCTAATCCTCGAAAGGTCTGACATACGTTAGATCAGCTACGGTAGGTTGTTGACCGTCAAAATATCTATAATAATAAGGAGATCGGAGGTTAACCCTTAACTTTCCACTGTTGTATTTCGGCAACATATTATTTATTTTAATTTAACAGACTCAATATATTCTTTTAATTACTTACAAATTACTTATCTGGAAAAAAAGATTACTGCAACGAAATACATACTAATTTTGTCACTAGATGGAAGTAAATTTTTTCCAAAAATCATAACAATTGTAAAAATCTTTGATGCCTCAAGAATTGTGTTTTTGCTATAAAAAGAATCCATTATATTTTATGCTTCCTCTTGTTTGTTGATGAAACAAATTACCAGGTAAGAAATTTAAACATTTCATGTTCTTTTAAAAGTAATTTTGATTTTCTAATGGAAAAGGTTTGAAATAAATTTGATTTTAATTATATGTTGCAGACCTGCAACATTGGTTACCATTTTGACATGGTCAAAAAGCGTATACAAACCCAAGATGAAATTGATAGATATATGAATAATTCGCAGTGAATTAAGTGAGGATGGTCTTGGATATTCTGATGATGTTGATTTTTACCTGATTATGTGTCATCTAATAAAGAATCGGATAGCCACTGTGAAAATATATAGTTTTGGTTCACAAAATACAATTCAGAATATAATAAAAAAATCCGAAGATGATAATAAATTAGATAGAAATATTTCAGTCAGAGAAACTTTTTTAAACTTTTTAAGAATAATAAAATATTGTCAAAGAATTTTTATAGGTAGGGGAGCGATGCACTTTGTCGAGAGCTGAAATGTCCTCCCGTTGGTGTTGTGTGGTAGTTATGAGAGGTGGTGCCAGTTCAGATGTCGTCCTCGTCACTAGATCATGGTTCAAAATTTCGAGGTCAGTCGCCAAAAGCCATCGTGTATCTGAGCATTGCGACGTTAATTTTCACTCACTCATTACGATTTGTACTGTGAGGCCCCGTTAGAGTAATTCTCTTTCTTTTAAGGAACCTGTTATCGTGTTTCGGAATAAACCCAAGAGATAAATCCAATCAATTTAGATTTCTAGATCATAGAGGTCAAATCATATATCCGCATGTGTCAAGTGCATTTATGAGTATGTAGAACTTTAATAATGTTGAAGTTAAAAAAGGGAGCAAGTTTACTTCATAATTAGTTACGTTTCGCATCGTTTGCGAATTTATTTGGGTTGCGATTATAATACAAAGAGTTAATTTTGATCTCAGGAGCAATAATATAGTTATTTCACGTTTTATTATGAACTTGAGACTTTGTTTCTTTTAGCGTGAAAAAATGATGTATACGCATACTCCTTTCAAGTTTGCCATTTTTTGAGTTGTATTCTTAATTTATGATATCGCGACGATTTTTTTAATGGACGCGTTAAAGCTTTACTTTTATCTTTTAATTAAATTGAAAGAGAAAATTTATGAACTAATCATCACTTAGAAGCTTTTAGATTTTTTTAATGATCTATATTTTTTGCTTACTTCTTATTTGAAATTAAAATGAAATGTACTGAGAATATATATATATATATATATATATATATATATTTAAATATTTAAATATTCCCCTTAACCTTTACTCTTTACAGACCTCTTAAATGCTAGTGAGCTGAGAGTGAAGTTAAATATTTACCTTTGCAAGAAGAACCGCATTTAATTAGTATTGTAAAAATGGTATTAGAATATTAGAGATAGATTGGACTACGAGAATGATGTTATGTATAGGGCTATAAATAACTTAAATGCGTTTAAGAATTTTTTTTTCGGATTTATTACTGAATTTGTATTTTTAAAGAATTTAAAACAGGAAAATAAATTATGAACCAGTAAAAATGATTAATAACTAATATTGAAAGTGTTATTTAACTAGTATACTAATTTATTTTTCGTGGTGAATTTTACAGTTTGAAAATAAGAAACATTTCTCTAATAAATATTAACGTTGAGCATGCTATTTTTGAAAATAGTAGCTTTTGATGTGTATAATAGTTTACATAATTGTAAAACGTATCATTCTCTATAAACCCTACATAATTTTAGTATTATATTTCAAAATATTTGAAAAAATTTTTAAATAAAAATTTAAAACGTAATTTTTTAAAAAAAAATATTATTTATTTTTCTACTTATACAAAATTAACCCCAGTGTAATAACAATATATTTCACTTTATAAATCAGCCTATTGCTAGTAATTAGAACTACTACTTTAGAAAATATCATGCACAACGTAAGCAATATTAATTACAAAAATACTTCTTATTTTCATTTCTTATAATTCTTAAAATCTTTTTTCTTATAATCTTTAAATCACGATTATATTTTAAACATTTTACACTCTTCGGAGCCTCATTTCTTCATAAATAATGTGTAAAATAGTCGAATTACTTAATTTTAACCTCAAAGATTTGCATTTAATCTAAAGCTGTTTGTATTATCTGCTCTCGAGACAAAATTAACACCTCTGAGACCTCTTAAGACACAATTTAAACGTCATTACGTAATTTCATTACTGAGATAGAGGAAACTACCTATCTATATGAAGTAATAACTTTTAAATGTTCTTGTTAAAGAGGATGCAAGAAGACGAATTTTACGAAACGATTGAAATATGCCTTGTTAAGCCACACTTAACGAAAGAGCCCTATAATCCTAGTCCTTAGAGAATAACCTCCTAAGTGCGTCCTTTTCTGTGTGATATAATCTCAGTGTTAACATCTCACAAACACCGTCACTTGAAGTTAGCTCATTTCAAAAGAACTTTATTTTGTTACGGACTTCCCTACCTGAGATATATTCCTCCTGCAAATAAGGTATTATCTCAACTGAGGTGGTGGTAGAGTCCCTCCTGGAAGAATTTGCATATAAATAGAATTTGAAACACATTTGCAAGGTTTCGGAATTTAGAACTAAAATTTATCCATGCTTCTGATTAAGAAGGTATTTTTAGAGTAAAATCTTCTTAGGTATGGAGTTACACTCTTCAAGTGGAAATGTAGACAGCATGTAACTTAATAAGAGTGACTGATACTAGAAGACATTTCGAAAGCAGTAATATAATTTTTTATGAACAGAGAGAAATATTCGAAATATGAATTCACACTATATATATTTATAATAATTTAATATTTACTTAAAATTCCTGTCTTATTCTAAATTATAATTCCGAATTCCTTACTTCTAAATGTGACTTATTTCATTCGGTTTTCAAAGATTAAAATCTATACTTCGACAGATTTATCCATGATTCCTCATTAAAACGATTGAACTGTGAATTTTGACTGATTCATCCGCAATTCCTTGTAATAGAATAACTTAATAGCTTACAGGTGCCTTACTGATTGGTGGAATCTTCCCCTAAAATACTGGCACGATTTTTAAAAATAACTTATTTTTTCCTTTACTTGAACATATGATTATATTTCTTATATTACATTTCCCCATGCTTTTTTTGTGCATTTAAATGTGCTGAAAGAAAAATTCCCTCTCTCACTTGCAAGGTTCTTTAGTATTGCAGATGCACAATTGTTTCTTCTGATGCTAAAATTATTTCAATAAGTGATGATGTGCTTCATTATTAAGAAACCCTTTTTTTGCCACTACAACAACGATTTTCCATCTCAGCACCACACTACATACCTATTTACGTGTTTGTGTGTATATATGCACGCAACACACATATGTCTATGCCTACAGACATATAAGTACACACAACTCTTTTTTTTACACGGTCTATACGTTCCTTAGAAAACAGTCCAAAGAAATCGTGCAAAAAATACATGCGACAAATGGTAAATTTAGTGATACGTTCATCAATTAAAAAAAATGTGTAAAATGAAAATCTCTTAATATTTTGCGACGAAACTATGCAAAAAAAGGAATAATAAAATCCGTGTTACATATTTATCGAACAAAAACACAATTAACAATTAATATAAAAAAATCAAATTAATGTACAATGAAAATTTAGTCTATAAGTACGAGTAAAAATTCAAATTAATATTAGGAGTAAAACTACTAGCTAACAACTATTCATCGCTACTTGATAAAAAGGGTGCATGTTTCTTACGAACTGGATCAAAAATGCTATTGTTAGTAGATGTGTCAGATGTCTAGTACAACTGTCGGTTTTGATACAAATGAAGAATTTCTTTCATTATTAACATTCTAAGTTGGTAATTTTGTTGTTACAAAGTCTGTTATTAGTGGTTGTTTTTTACGGTTTCTGAAGCCACTTATAATTCTTGGAGTCCTGCTACACAAAACATACAATTACGTTGACATACTTGTAGCAAATTTCAAGCCCTCGCGAATTAAATCAGCTGTTAATTGATGAATTTCACCTTCGATTTCGTCATTATTGACTTAATTATATCCGTAAACAGTCATAAATTTGTTCAAATCTTCCTCATTGCAAGAGCATGAATTTTTTTTTTTTAAATTCGTTCCCTAAAAAAAAGTTTATTTAAAAAAAAAAAAAAAAATCTTTAAATTTGTGTACCGTGTTATTTCAAAATCGTGTAAAGAGAGAGTGGAGTTTAAATGCCTATATATGTGAATATGGGTCTCTCGTTCTGAATGCATATATAATTTCTAGTCGTATGCTATAAATTATTATAAATTTAATTCAAAGAAAAACAATGAATAGATGTATATCAAGACTAGATAGATCATATTTAAATGGCTATAATACTGTAGTTAGATGGTTTATACTTTTCTTCAAAAATATATCAGTGAATTCGTAATTCTCTAGATAACTACAAGGTAAGGCCTTTCAATTTAATCTTAATAAAAGCTATTATGAAAAATGAATAAAATGTTTATTTGGGTTAAATATGTGAAATGATTCAAAATGCAGGGTGTCCCGAAAAGTGAAGATAAACGGGCACGAGGTGATCAGTGGGGGCATATCTGTTTTGGGAAAAATAAAAAAAAAATCCCCTGCACTTGGGTAAACAAGCAGTTTTTAATACTTAGAAAATTGACTTCCTCTATCCCATCATTAGTTACTGTGACCACAAATTTCACAATTTTACGGTGTTTTTTTCACTAATGTCATCTTACGTAGCCGGACTATTAGTCGCAGTCACAAGTCGGAAAAAAATTAACCTTGTTTGTGTGAGAGTAAGGGTTTTAGAAAAAGATGTCACCTAAATTTGCCTCTCCAGAAAAAAAAACTATTACACACAATCCCAGACAAATTTTTTAAAAGTTGGGCTATTTAGTTAAGATTTCAAAATAGTATGACAATTATTCTTTTTATAACAATTATAAATTTTCACGATTTTACAAATCATGTGAAAATTGTGATCACAGTAGCTAATGATGTGATAGTGGAAGTCAATTTTCCACATTTTCAAAAACGTGCTCGTCCACACTTAGCCAAATGTAGGTTTTTATAAAAAATTTATTATTTTTTTTTCAATTTTATTATTTTTATGTTTCCCAGAACGTATATGAATCCACCTTTCCCCTCGTGCCCGCTTATAGTCAAGTTTCGGGACACCCTGTATAATTGCAAGAACTACATTAACCATTTTAAAACTCATGTTAAAATACAAATAATTTCAAAATCCTTTCATGTATGAAACTTTAGAGGAAAAATTTCATACAAACGCAGTTTTTTAAATGTAGCCATCTCATAAAACCAATGGTATCTACACCTAATAATCACTGTGCAGTTTCAGTATGGCAATAATTGGTTGTCATAATTGTCAACTTCACACATACATTTTATAACAGAGCAGAAAGAAATCTTTGGTATTTTGTCAGCAGTGGCATAAAAAGAAAGTTTGAGTGTCAGATCAAGTGCACACCTCGTTATATGGTTGCGGTTAAAAACTCCAAAATGTATTTAGCTATTATTATAGGCTGAATACATTAACTCTAATTGGAGAATGATTATCCTCTAGGTTAGGGATGGCAAACCATTGGCACGCGTGCAATTCATGGCACGCGACGCAATATTTTGGGCCCGCCAGCGATCAAAATAACAAAGTTCACTATGAAGTATTACGAACAAATGCGAGTGATTGATCATGGGGCGGGGAGCACACTCGTTTGTTATTGTCTTGTCTTAGTTATGCTGTGGACTACAATTGCAAAGTTTGTCTACGCATATCATAGTCGATTTCATTGACACAACTGTGTTTTAAAGTTTTTTTGTATT
The DNA here is from genome assembly GCA_019973955.1 of Trichonephila inaurata madagascariensis. Taxonomy (NCBI): domain Eukaryota; kingdom Metazoa; phylum Arthropoda; class Arachnida; order Araneae; family Nephilidae; genus Trichonephila; species Trichonephila inaurata. The sequence continues at coordinate 22,521 of BMAV01009973.1, forward strand.
ATATTTATGATTTTTAAGTGTTATTTAATATGGCTAGTTCAGCGGAAAAAAAATTAAAATGGCAAGATAGTAAGTGTAACAGAGAATTTCTAATTTGGTGAATCTAGAAATATGGCATTATATATATTAGTAAAGGCGACAAAAAGGTGTGTATTTTATGTTCTGGAATAGTGGTATTCAGAACATAGTCTGTAAAACGGCATTTCGAAACACAGCACAAATCCACTTGTCAAAAAAGTGAACCCGATAAAAATTAATTGCTTAAAAACCGATTGGCAGATGACTCCTACTGAGCATGCATTCTACTAAAAGTAATATCTTACAATCCTAATATAAGTTATTTGTCATCCACATGCACACAATCTCCCACTATGGAAGTCACAATAATGTTACTTTAATTTGAATTACACGTATAATTAAAACATTTACAATTATGCATTGCAAAAGGAATTTTTTCGTAGTAAGTAAAGAGTTTTGTGTGTGTGTTCTTAGTAATTAGTTTTATTATTTTCCTAATAATCACAAGTCAAAATAATTTGGTGGCACGTCTGTACTTCATTAAACACTTCTTTAGAAAAAATGGAACGTAGATCCATAAAGGTTCGCCAGCCCTGCTCTAAGTTCATTAACTATAATTTTAATGAAAAATTAAATAATCTCAGTTACCTTAAAATCACGAAAAGTGTCTTTCATGTAGTGCAATTATAGTGATTTTATTAAGTAAACCAAATGAGGGTACACTCATCATAATATTGGTTTTTTAATAACAATGGATAATTTTTTTCTATGTAGCATGCATCACGATGAGTTTTTCTAAACCATCGGTTTGCAACCTTTTTTATCTTTGGCGCCCCAAGCCAATCTACCAATACAATTCAGCGTTCCATACAGTAGGACTTTTTTGAAACAATTTGATTCCCGTGATAATGCATGCAGAGTTAGAGAACATATAAGACAGGAACATAAATTTTCAGTTTAATAATATTTCTTAACATAAATATAAACAGCATAAAATATACTTATTTCTTCAAAAAAAAATTAAAAAAATCAAATTGTGTACCGTAAAATCCGGCGTATAATGTTCCCTTTCAACACAAAAAATAAGATCAAAATTTAGGGTTGCGTGCAATACACCGAGTATAAAAATGAGAGCAATAATGTTTTTAAAAAATGAGCATAGAAAAGAATTAGACTTTTATATGTATCGAAATGTTTTTTTTTATTTTTTTTATTTTAGAGAAATGACATTCCTTATGATTTTAAACATTGTAATTCTAGAAGTATGCTACTTTATTCAAAAACCTGAAATAATACCTCGAATAAATGACTTCAGAACATAAGAGCATTGCGCACCTACATTTCAGGTTTCTCCGTATGAGAAGGGGGTGCGCGTTATACGGCGAATATACCTAAAAACTGAAAATTGCAGCTTGAAAGTATACGTGCGCTTTATACGCCAGATTTTATGGTATATATAAAACATATTTATTACATATTTACATATTTTACATATTTTTAAACATATTTATTAAAATAAGCAATAGACAACATATAATATAAGAATTTCCCCTCATTATAGTTAAATAAAAATTTTAATGCAAACCTAATGCATGTCCGGCTCTACTTTCATATTGCAAAGTCAGATGTATAACTTATGACTTTCAATTTTACTCAATTCTGAGTATTCAGTTTTTCAGCAATTTCTTTGCGGACAAGAAAGGAGAGTAGAGGAAAAGAGGAAAGTAGAGTTCATACATTCTTCTCTCTTCGAACAATTAAATTGCTCCAGCAATGGAATTCCATAATTTACAAAACAGCTGTAGATGTGTCTTTAGAGTTATCTTTTTGGTTTATTCGTAATTCCGTAAATGTTCATGATTCTGAAAATGTAATAACAAATTTATCAACTTCCATCCACTCAAAAATTGACAGATTTGTTGAGTAGTACGGAGAGGCACTGAGAATTGTACCGCATGCCATCTGCAGCACGCGTGCCATAGGTTGTCGACCCCTGTTCTAAACCAAATTTCGAAACCAAAACCACAGAAAAACAATCTAAATGTCACTTTTCTAGAATCGCGGAGTCATTATTCATTTAGAAAAGAATCCCTATCAGGAACAAGCAGTAATTACTTTCACACTTTAACCACTTCTTCCATTTTCAAACTATCTGTTTGTTAATCTTCCATGTCAGTTGGCATGGTCTTCCGGTCGCCCAAGCAATAATTTATGAGCCATTTCTGACTGTATCCTTAACAGAAAGCAATTTCCTTCACTTTCTTGTTGACGCAGGAAGCCGCGTCTTGATTGGCATTCTTTCTAGGTAGGAAGCGCCCATGGAATCCTTTTGTTGTCGCAGCAGTTATGTCGCGGGGAAGACCATAATGGCGCCTTGAATGTCTAATTTATTATTTCCAAGAATCTTCCCCTGAAGGTGGAAATTGCCTGACAGAGGAAAAGGGGGAAAAAAAGTTAATTTAAATTGTTTTCTACCGACGGACGTTAATGATGTGGATGATTTCGGCTTAGTTGTTGTGGTCGTAGCTGACTAATTAAGATGTGTCGTTATTATTTTTTTCTTGCGTGTTGTTGTTGTCTAATGGCTGTTAGGATGTAGTGTTTTGTCTCACGTGTGACGGTTATGTTAAGCTTACGGCAAAACGGATTTTAATTAAGTTATAAAATTGTTTTTCCCCAGTTCTCTTAATGGGTTTGCTCCTAATACCCGATAATAATTTTTGTGGGAAGATGTAAACAATGTGTCGGTGTTTTTTTTTATCGCCTTCAAAGCTGTCTTACTACAGCTTGAGATTAATATTTTATCTTTTATGTCGTTAAAGGATAATAACCATATTTTTATTAGCATAACCTAATCAAATACTTTTTTTTACGTTGAATTCTTGAAAGTATGTTCTTTTTTTCAGTTTATTCTTACCTTTCAGAAACACAGTGAAATACGTTTAACACGGAAAAATTTTAAACGAAATATCGGTTAGCATGAAATAATACAAAGATCCCGATAAACTACCATGTGTTTTCATGCATTTTGTTCTCTTAACACGAAACAAAAATCGCTTAACCCGAAATGATTTTCGAAATGAAAAATATACGGAAAATACACCAGCCATATTGGACTGTCCTGTTGTATTATGAGAAGAATTCAGATTGCAGTAGATGACGATATTATGTGTACAACCTCTATTATGACAGACAAAATTTTTTTAGAGTTTATTCTAAGCTCAATAAATATAATTGATGCAGATTCCGACGACGAAAACGAAGTGAGTAATGCAGCTCATATCCCCACATCATTCAAAATGAGGAACATCATGAATAGTATACACAGTTACTTATACATACATTCCAATTGTGAAATGGATAATAAATGTGTGACGTCGAAAAAACTGTAGAAAATTTGACGATAGAAAAGCATTCTAATGAAAAATATCAAGTTATATTATAAAATCTTCATAAATGTTTTGTTTTTCAAAAAAGTTGAAAATATTGTTTTAAATTTCTTAAAGTTCTTGTGAATGTTTTTGTTTCATTTATTTTGATTAAATATATGCATACACTATACTGTTCGAATTAATTGACACAAATGAAAAAAAGAAACGATTTTTTCTGTGACCTTAGTTTTTTTATCATTACATACCTTAAATAGACTGAAAAATCTGCATATAAGTACAAAGTATGTCTTCCTTTAGCAGAAACAACCTTTTTAACTCGTCTTGGCATTGATTCCACAAGAGTAGCACACATGTGTCATTTGCTCTGTTGTCGTGCGATTCATCTTAGTGAAACGACTTTTGTGAATATGCCATCAGTTTTAATTAGGATTTAAGTGTAGTGAATTCCTCAGTTAAGTCTGTGGATTGCCAATAGAGCACTTTGATTTTATTTTTCGCATAAAAGTATGGACCCATTTCGAATTGTGACAAGGGGCCAAGTCATGTTTAAATGTCCCATCTAATGTTTCCATGAATGAAACAATCCTACTATATAATATTTCTATATATTTGACAGAATTAATGATGTATTTAAGAAATACTAATCTTCCAGGACCATTTGTTGTGAAAAAAAGACCAAACATTTGTTTAGAAGGGTGTTTTACTATCTGTTGGATGTGATCTCTCTCTCTCTCTGGTAACAGAGTTTCAACTTCGCTTTCTCTAACTACACTTGATTTGTACCACTACGCAAATAAACGTTTCATCACTCAAAATCACCTTCTTCCAGTCGTTAACAGTTCCTGATCGGTATTTTTTGGCCCATGCTAAACGTTTTTCATCATTTTCTGAGATAGAAATAGTTTTCTCCTCAGTCTTGTTGCCTTAAGGTCACCTTCCAAAAACCTTTTCCGTGCAGTTGAGGTACCCATTTCAACACTATCATCCAATAAATTCCTTCCAAGGTATATGCTTGCCTTTATTGTATTTTGCAACTCCTTATTAAAAATTTATCAATTCTTGGAGTAGTGTTCCACTTGCGCCCACATTTTTCTTTTCTTTTTGGAGACAATGATTCAGAATGTTGAAATGTTCTTAAAATACTTAATTCGATCCCTCCAACTGCCATAGTTATATCTCTCACAGTCCTAGAAGAGTATTCATTGAGAGCAATTTATTTTAGAATGGTTCATCGGAGTAATGTCCATATTTGAACAAGTAAAAGTAACTATCTTATACAGAACGCAAAATTGAAATTACCAGCTGCCTCACTGAAAAGCTCACAACTGAGCTCCCGATACATTAAAATGAGTAATTTATAGTCAAAATTGATCTGTCACATTACCTTAAAGCAGATATAAGGGGTTTGAGGTAATTCTCAGGACTTCACAAGTAATCACATACCAACTCAAACAAGAAACACATGTTTTTCCCAATTATTTCGAACAATACTGTATACGAATCTAGGTAAATAGAACAAACTAATAAACTTTATTTTGTTGATAATTTTTTTTGCAATATCCTTAACACAAAACCGTATTTCAGTCCCGTAGGTTTCATGTTAAGCGAATTTCACTATATCATATATATGGCAATTTACACGTGCTGCAAATAATCCATTTTTTGCTTTGCAAGGAATATATTTGCTGATTCAAACGAAATCAATTTGTTATTTCGCAGGAAATATATTTACATAATGTACACAGAAAGTCATTAATAAAAAAAAAAATAGTGGATTTAAAAAAATATTTATGGACATGAGCACCACATATCATAACTTATAATGAAATAAATCTACTGTATTTGATATTTGAGGGGATGAGAAAATAAATTATTGTTCTCTACATGTTATTTACTTATGTACAAACTATATGTGAGCGTGTTATGTATGTATGTTATGTGTGTTAACATATGTTTTATTTTCATCATTTGCAATCTTGTCATAAAATCTTGTGCGGACAGAGTAGTCATTACATAATTATTCTTCTGATTGGCAATTTTTATTTTGTTTATCCATCACCAATCCAGCTTTCGTTTGCAAGCAAACTAAAAGAAAATGATTGGATCTTCTCTGTATTAAAAAAAATATTCTGAATAACTGTTTCTATTATTATATAAACAATTATTGAATGTTCTTGATGCTGATAGTCATACAAAATTGAGAAGTGATGAGAGGAAATTAGATATTCAGATTTAATTTTTTGAAAATTAATTTAAAGTTCAGAGAAAGTTATTAATAAATTCAGCTGTTGGAGTTAACTCAGTACAACAATGCTTCTCATATGCAACCCAATATTCAATCATAATTTTCATCATCCGCCCTCCATATAATAACAATGCATAAAATTCAATAATACTATACTTTGGGGTTAAATCTGCAATACGACTTTAATCTCTTAAGTGCCACCGGTGCATAAAAACGCCTTGCTCTGCCACAGCATTCATTACCCCGGACGTATAGAAACGTCTTACCGAAGAATGATCTTTTCTGCGCACTGCTATCCACAAAAATATTCCGAAGGCTTTGAAATGCAATAAAAAGACCTTGACAGTGTTTGCGAAGGATTCACTTTTTCAGGGGCTTTGCTTATTTTTATTCCTTTTCTTCCTCCTCCCCTCCCTCAATACGTCACATACGCACGCCTACAAAGTAAAAAAGGTAGAATTGGGGAGCAAAATACATATATTTTAATTGGAAGTTATAAGGGACAATAAACCGCACAAATTATCAAGCTAAGAGTTAAAATTTGTAGGTAATTTTATATATGAAAAGCCCATGGGGTCACTGATAGTTATTAAACATGTTCTTAAATTAGTATTGCTAAATTAATTATAAAATACATTGTACAGTACTGATACATTTGAAAGTGTATTATATTAGTGAAAGTTTGTATTTATTTCTTGTCTTGTCAGAATTTAGTTTATTTGCTTTCGTTCAGTAACATTAATAATTTGTTTAAATAATCTTTTGTTTACGACTGTCCAATATGCTCGCCCCCCACCTCGTAGAGTTATCACAGCCCCACAGTTTGAGAAATGCTGCAGTAAATTAGCTCCTTTATATGCACAGCCCAAACAAGTTATTCAAAATAGAAGCATGGAAAAAATTGGTCTTAGTATAAATCTCAATTGAAATTATAGATGTAAAATTCAAGTAACACTAAACATATTTGAAAGAGTTAGGACACAGAATGAGTAAAACTGTAAATTTTTTATATAGTGAAGTAATGAGGCATATATATTCCATAATTCTGTCTCCTCATATTTGAATAACTTCATCTTTAACAAAATACCCCAATTGCGACTATGAACAAAACATAACTTTGTATTCTTATAATTAATTATTTAAATTTTCATTGACCATTATTAATTCTGGTAATTTTAGTGATCAAATATATTATATAACGAGACTTAATAATATAATATTTACTTAAAATTAACTCTACTTCGCTTTTTTTTTCTTCATGAAAATTTTTTTTACTAGAATATTCCTTCAAGCCCCCAAATATTTTTCTAGGATTGATCATTATTAAAATCAGAGACCATTTAATGGAGACTCCAATTGGTACTATTTGAAAAATTAAATATTTTACAGAAATCTCATTCATTTTTCCTATATTATTAAGTATTTCAACTTTTCATTGGGAATCCTTTCAATTAAACGTAATTCTATTTTAATTTAATGTCATTAACCATTATTCACTGAAAAGTATTATTCTTTAAAAAATAGCTATAAATAATTTAATCAATTTCATAACAAAAAATTGTTTAATCAACTTCCTTGAACAGAAACCTACTATCTTAAACACTATCATGGAATTTTTATTATAGTTCCATATTAGCACTTAAATTATTTGACCATTTTAATAACCGTTATCAAAGTACAAGTCTTCTCAAAACCAAATTAAGTACATTTCAAAAGCTTTTATATTTTTCACATCAATTTGAATTATTTTCGTTTCCCTATCTTACCTCTTTTTTTTTTTTTTTTGAAAAAAATGTCTTGCGAATTTTCAAATATCATCTATTTCTTTGAATTTCTTTATACCTAGACGAAAAACGATATTCAAAAGTAGATTGTGAACACAGGTGGATGTATTTTTTTTTTCATAAAGGGTAAAAGTAAAATATATATATATATATATTGAGAGTGGTAAGCGAAAAACATCTTAAAAATTGAAAATGTCATTTGCATGTCAATAGTTTTGACAATGAGTCTTTCTAGCCCATGTGAATTCGTTTATGAATTTTATACTTTGACGCAAGAGAAAAAGTTAAAAAAAAAAAATGCATTCGCATAGCAAAATTCTGATTTTACGAATCCGCAAGCATTCCTCATTTGTTTGCATAAAATGTATTTTTTTATCATCCTATATATTTTTTCTCAAATATAGTTTCATTTTTAACGTTCAAAGCTCGTGATAAAAAATAATTTTTTACTCTTTCATTTTTTTGTGTGCATTTTTCTTCTGATTTATATTTAAGTAACTTCTATTTCACGCATTTTCATTACTAGGATTTTCTTTTTCCCCAACAGTACTAAATTTAAACTCTGTTTTTTTTTTTTTTTTTTTTTTTTTTTTTTTATATGACTGTTACTTTTCCCCCAGCAACAAAACAATTTTCTCCGTAATAGTTTTTCTGTAACATAATTAACCATAAAAATGCTTAAAAATAGAAATGCAATGAAGGCTTTTAACAAATATTATGTCTGCAAACGCTTGAGATAAACAGTTATGTACCGATTTTATTCTTCTAAATTCTTGAAATTTTAATGCTTCTGAAATGAATTTTTCTTACAATATAAAAGTTGGAAAATATTTGTTTGCTAGTTCTGAGATTAAAACCTTTTTTTTTATATCCAATTTTGTTTTTTAATTGAGAAAAAAAAATTAAATTGCCTTTAAAATGGAAAATTATTTTCAGAAAGTATTCATATTAAATACTTTTATAATTTATATTTGTTAAATTTCTTACCTTATTTAAGTTATTTTAGGTAAAAATCTATTTCTATCATTTGGAAGTTGCTTGAAATATATTTATTTAATAATATTTCACTGTGAACAATTAATGTTGGACGCATAAAATGATTTAAAAGTGCTCGCACAAATTTTTAATATGAAAAACATTTTAACGGTATATTTCTTACAATGTATTAAAACTAGGTAAAATAAACTATTTTAAATAAAATGTAATTTCAAAAGTTCGTAAATAAACTTCAAAGTCTAGATATTTCATAGCATTTTAAATTTTCTATATAGAATTCTGTTACAACTCTTAGAAAAAGTAAATATTTTATACGTCGTTACAAATAATGTATATTTTTGTATTTGTAAAGTGTTTTTCTGCTTTACTCAAAGTAATTACAATATTTGAGGTAATTTTTTTTCTCTTGAATATATCATTTTCTCATTGAATATATCATTGTTTATTATTATAATATAATAATTATTATAAAATGCAAATATGGATAGAATCTTTGTTATATTATGCATATTATTATTATATATTATATTATCATTCAAGTTTGTAGCGAGTACTATTAGGGTTCTTCTACTAATCCTCTTTGGGAATCTATTCTTTATCTGCGATTTTAGTTTAAAAGCCATTTTCTTTCCTTAGACATGACTTGATTTTATGCAAATGTAACAACTATTTAAACTCTGACGTTGGGTATGTGGGGTTAAAACTGTTATTCTTTGATCGTTTACCGTGAAAACTAATCATAAGAAAAGTGATTTTCTACTGAGAGGTTAAATTAATATTTGTCGTACAATCAACCAGGAGTTGTGGAAGAAGATATCAATGGAGCTGACCAAGCTACCGGTGTTCGAGAAGAATCATCACTAGAAGCTCCGACGATAATTTTATACGTCAGATTAAGTGTTAAGATTTCAAATTGCTCCCCGAGTTAAGCTATAAAGTTGTATATTTTCATAAAGTGTTAAAGTAGAAAAATAATCGTATGTGTTCATCGGAATTTAAATTAAAGCCAATTCCTTTTCAGAAAGCTGTCACAGAAAATTAGCAATCTCATCAGGGCTTCGACCTTTTCTACGAGCCATTGTTTCAGGGTGTCTGCTCTGCACACGGTTCGAAAATCGGATGAATTTCTTTTTTATTTTTTATTAGCAGATATATATATATATATATATATATATATATAACTAAATGCTATGCAACAAAACACTTGGACACAACAATTTTAAAATAACAAGATTCGTTTCCGCTGTTAACCTATTAACACTGCATTCAAGGTGAAATAAATGCGTGATAGTACTTTGGGAAGTTTGTTTTACTAATAGTAATGACGAACGACAGCTATTTATGATGATAAGTTGCGTTGGTGTCGAAATAACACCAGCAGACATTCTAGGTATGTTTAGTTGTAAAATTTCTCCTAATTAACCTAGAGCCACAAAACATTTACTGTGTAATAACCATAGACAATAAATAAAAGTCCCGAAAAATCTTCAAATTCCCTGTAAAAATGCGGAAAGGAGAACAAACTGAACAGAGTCCGGTGTCAAATTAACACCGATTGAAGTTCTAGAGTTCATTTTTATTTATTAGATCTATTAACAAATTAGCACAATGCATTTCTTAAAATAGAACTTTTACTCAACTGCTAATGAGTTAATATACATCAAATAAAATACCAGAAAGGAGACATAACTAACCTTTAAATTTAACAAAATATTTAAGGACATTTTATTTCTACATAATAATTTCCCCTGAAGGTATTTCCTTTTTACTGCTTTGTTTTATAAATCTTGAGTTTAAATTGCCCTGATTTTTCTTTGTCGTAGGTACTTCCTATGCGCTTTTTTACACAAAATCCTTTCAACTTCTTTTGTGTTGAAGGAAAAAGTTAAAATCTCTTTATACAAAAGCACCCAAACAAATATTTACTGCAATTTACTTTATTTATCTTTCTAAAGATTCTTTCCTTTATTCGTTCGAAGTTCCACGGAATATTTGTTTTTAAACGCTTCGGCCTTTTTATCATCAAGTTTGTCCACTCAAATGGGCCGAAAAAAGAAAACAATTCTTGATGAGGAAAGTTATAGCTTTACTAAACATTGCGAATTTTCCCCTGCATAGGGAATTTCAGTTAATTGTTAATTTTGTTTACTCATGATGTTAGCTATCCTAATCAGCAATTTTAATTGATAAAATTGTGACTTTTTATTTTGTTTTTTACCTTGGGGAAGCACTTTTTTTTATGCCTGATTTTTTGTTACCTTGTAATTTAAATAAATGTTTAAAAATATTGTTTGGGAATGAAAATAAATTTGTTATTTGTTTTTATGATAATGAATTAAATAAATTATGAGGGATCTTGTTGAAATGTATTATTTTCCTTCAAAGAATTTTTATTACTCATGAATTATCTCAGTACTTAAGGTATCCGACTACGTTCAGAACCGTGATTTTAAAAAAGCGCATAAATGGATCATTTTCATGATATTTAGTGTCACTTACGTTAGAATATATGTATAAAACCGTTTTAAGGACATTTTGACAAAAAAAATTTATTTAAATACACTATTTTGGCAAAAAATTAACTTAGAATAACCTTTGATCAAAATGTTCTACTTTTATAAAAAAAATGCTTCTAAATTAATAATTTTTCTCTTATATAAAGTAAAGATTTTTTCAGAGAGTCTGAACTAGGATTTTTAAAAAAATTCACATTATTTTCAGAGTTACAAGCAAATGAAATATCAGCCTTTTTTTTCTTAAAATTTATCCCCCCTTTTGTAGTAAAATGGGGATAAACCTACTTCTAAGTTATATATTTCAAAAATTCTAGTTGAGTCTCTGTAGAGAGATCTGAGCTACATACAGGCAAAATACTATTATAATAGAAACATTTTTCACGAAAGGAGAATATTTTGAAAATGGGTCATTCTATGTTCATATTTTTGTCAAAATATTTTACTTAAATATAATTTTTTATGGTAATAATATTCTTAAAACAATTTTATATACATTTTCTAATCTAAGTGACACCAATATCATAAATATTATCCATTTATATGCTTTTGCAAAATCACGGTTCCGAACGTAGTCGGATACTTTAAAAAAATATACCACAAATGTGTTATAATGTAATAACCTTAAGATAGATGTTTTTTTTGCACATATAACGTTAATTCATGATGGGAATTTTGATGAATAGAAAAATTCTTAGTAAAATTAAATACATTTTAAGTCGCTATTATTTTAGAAAATGAGAGAATTTGCATATTTTATGTTATTTTAGAAAATTTGCCTTGAGATAATATGTTTTAACTCCGATGAACGTGCAACTTACAATCAGGGACGTCTTAAGGCATGGGCCAACTGGGCCCGGGCCTCATCCTTGGTGGAGGGCCTTGTTCCATTCCTCGTGATTCGTCAATGCCTTAACGAATCCCATATAGGATATCTTTTGGACATGATCAACAATATCTTACTTTAAACAAACGAAAATCATAAATGTCAGGAAATTTGACTCAAATAAGAAAAAAAAAAATGACTTTTGTATTCTCTCTCGACCGCTATATATTTGTTCAATTCTGAAAAAGAAAAACATAAGTATATTTGCAATTGTTCCATGTGAAATTAGTTCATGTAAAATTTTATTTAATGTCTAACGCGTTAAAATTTGTTTCTTCATTTTCGATTTGCATGTTTAACTAAAATAATATTTTTACAACACATATCTTTATGTTTCAGACGTACGGGAAGATGTACATCTAGGGTGTGTGGATATCTTCTTATTGCTTAGACGTAAGTAACTATAAAAATATATTTATACTGTTATTTTCAGATACTGAATACTACTACGTAATATTGTAATCAAAATACCATTAATCTTTCAGTGATTTTTTTATTGTTGAGATGCAATTTAGAAGTCAATTGACTAACCGCGCTTCTTACCCAGTGAATTTTTTCCTGATTATAGAAACACTATTCTAAATCAGTGGTCGTGAAGTTTATGATGCTTCTGAGCTATCGGACTACTTAGACTTTCACATGAAAAAGCCTCATGCCACACACATTTAAGCGTATTAAATTAATAACAACACATTATAACTTTGCACTAGCTTTCAGACACGTTTTAGTCCCTGTCCAACGCTCATTATCGTTTTTCACTGTTCTATTTATCATAGCTATTTTTCCAATTGAGGTACCTAGGCTGCGTCAGTAACCTTCAACCCTGTATCTCAGTTGTTTTTAACCTTATTATTCGTCTAGGCACATCTGACAAATAGGAAATTACTGACGGTGCAGTTCAAACAAAATATAACGATTCTTAATATTTCTTTATTTTATTACAGTCATAAGCATCATAAGCAATATTCTTAGATTACAATTGTCTTAGATACAATTGTCTTACAATATTCTTAGATTGTCAAACAATTTGAAATAGTTTCATTTAATGTGATTTTTATAGCATTGCATATATTATCCTCTAATTTTTCAAAGTCAGGCGTATAAAATGATATTCCCAATCTTATAGCATTTTCGAGATTGCTATCGTTAAGTCGAGATCTGAGTGTTGCTTTAATTGTGTTCATTGTTGAAAACTACGATTCACATAAATATGTAGAAATAAGTAGAAATTTAATTTGACATTGATATAACATACGCACAAAAATAGCCCCGAGGGCACATTGGCGACCGTAGTAGCAGTTTTAAGAACCCCTGCTCTATCTGGTTCTGTTATGTGCTTGATGGCTGGTGGTTGGAGGTGTAACTTCTGACTCCTCCCTTTCTATGGAATCAACGGAAACTTCTACGGGCATACGGGTTTCTAGGAACCCTGAATCCCGTATCTGGCAAAAAGTCTACATGAGAGGAATGACAAAGTTGAATTTTTTCATGCTTGAGTAGGACTGTATTGCTATTACTCTTCCCTTTTTGAAAGTTCAAAATCTCTGTTTTTATATTAAGATGACAGCACCACCTACACTTACTTGTAAAGTAAGGTGAACTTTACAATCATCAACAAGTGTTTTAATGTTGGGAGAATAAGTAATGTCTAGAGACTGCCATTCGAAAATACAGTTGTCCAAGTGTTCACATCAATGAGTCCCTTTCAGTACTTCTTTTTAATGACGTTCACGGTTTAGTGATCATTGATCTAAATTATAGGTTCTAACGCGGGTGTTTGAGGCTTTCAGGGGGGCAGTAAAAGACACAGAGAAAATTAGGGGGCGTTGAGGTGGCAAGGAGGGGCTTTGGCAGATTAACCAAATATAGTTTAAAAAGACTTAAAAAACACGCTGATTATATTCTAACAAAAGTAAACTTTATTGATGGTTACATTATGTTAATTGTATGTACGAATGTGGTCTGAGAAGTTTCCGACCTAACAAGGATACGAGACTTTTTTTTTCTGAAAATATTTTTTATTTGTCAACATCGTTTCCTTATAACTCTACACTTTTCTCCCAGGGATGCTCCCACTATTGTTATTGCCTCTTCATTTGACGAAAATCTCCGTCCTCCGAGTGCAATTTTTAGATGAGGGAGCAAAAAGAAGTCGCTTGGGGTAGGTTTGGTGAGAAAGGGGGATGGTCAAGCAGTTCAAACCATTATTCGTGGATTTTCGTCATGGCAACCACTGACGTGTGAGATAGTGCGTTGTCTTGGGGAAACAGGATTCTCTTTTTCTGCAAATGTGGCCGTTTATCCGCAAGTTCTGCCTTCAGCTTGTCAAATAAGGATGCGTAGTATGCTCCAGTAATGGTTTATCCTTTTTGAAGATAATCGATTAAAATAACTCCATGACTATCCCAAAAAATAGTCAGCATCAATTTCCCAGCAGAAAAAGTTTTTGCTTTTTTTTTTGTAGCCGGTTCCCCTTTTGCAGTCCACTGCTTGGACTGCATGTTTGTTTCGGGCGTATAAGGGCGTATCCAAGTTTCATCTACAGTAATTAATCGGTGCCAAAACTTGGATTTATGGCGCCTAAGCTGCGCCAACAGAGCGTCGGAAATGTTCATTCGAACATGTTTTTGGTTTAATATAGGAAAACGTGGCACTCAACGCATGGACAGCTTTCTGATGCCTAAATGTTGATTCAATATGTGAGAAACACGTTCTTTTGACATGTTCATAACTTCTACTATCTCTCTCACTTTAATTCGGTGGTTTTCTAGCACCATTTGGTGAACTTGAGCGATGTTTTCTTCAGTAGTTGCAGTATTTGGACGAACCGAGCGTTCATCGTCTCCCAAGCTCTTACTGCCACGTTTAAATTTAGCTGCTCAAAATTTCACTATGGTAAATGATAGTGCAAAGTCCCCATTCACAGAATCCAACTCATGTTTGATTTAAGTAGGAGTATTGCCTTTCAAAAACAAATATTTAATGACAGCTTGATACTCGATTTTGACCATTTTCACAAAAACACTCACATTAACTCACTCAAACGACTGTTACATAACAACTGCGCATCCAAAATGGCTGGAACTTTGGTGAGTAACTGTCAACAGAAGAACAACGAAATTCACAAGCTTTTATTGACAAACGCTGCCATCTTCACTTTGAAGTCGGACACTTTTCAGACCACCCTCGTATTCTAATCATTTCTATCACGTGAAGGGAAATTCACATACTTCGGTAGATCGGGAAGTGGATAAAAAACTTCAAGATTACATTATATTTAGACTTGCATTAAATTGAATGATAAAGTAAATATTAATTTTTGTAGTGTACGCGCGTGTTGTCTTTGTCTGTGAGCTGTAGGAATAATGTTTCGTCCTCTGAATTTCATTATGTGCATTATCCAAGAAATATAATTAAATAAATTAAACACACACAGGACTTAACGTGTGATTCTTTAAAGGCTGAAATTGTCATTTTTTTATTTTGAATGCAATAGTTTATTTTGAATTAATTCATATCCTCAAAACCTTCTTTTAAAAGCGTCATTATAACAGGGAAACTAAAACTTTTATTCCACTCCTTTAAATAAATAGGAAATTCAATAGTGTTTCAATTCTAAATATATCCTATCTTAAACTAAAATGCATAACTAAATGCATTACACATTTAAATATATTTGTGGCAATAGCTTTCAAATTCGCGCGTGAAGAAAATTGGGGGCTTTAGAAAAAAAATTAAAAAAATATGTTATATTAGTAGTAGAATATTATCTTAAAATCAATTCTTGTTTTCACCATGCGTTTTGTACGCTCTTATTTCTCTTGAGAGGGAGGGGCCGGTATCGAAATATTCACTTGAAAAAGGGCGCTAGTTCAAATAAGATTGGGAACCTATGATCTAAATGATGCCATTCTTACCAAAGCAATACCAGAGAACCTTCGCATACTAAGAATTCAATTTTATTTTATAAATCGGAAAGGAGTTCTAAATAGAAACATTTTACAATGCATTTTTATTTTTCTATTTTCAAATTCAAACACGCCATTTGTGAAAATCATTTTTTTTCTTGTTTTATTAGATTCTTCCAATGTCTGCAGGTGAACATTTTTCAAAACAATCACCTTAATAATTTACGCCTAAGCCCTGACGGCCTGTCCCGCTTCATCCCTTTCAATCCCGATTATCTTGCGATAAAAACAGAGGCGTGATTTATGTGTTCTAACAAGCACTTCTCAAATAAAAATGTATATATTTTATTAAATACTGATTTATAGTAGAAAAGATGTCAAGTTCTAAGAAGAAAAAAAAAAAAATAAGAGTTATAAAAAGAGAAAATAATGCCTTTTCTCCCTTGTGTCAAGTCTCAACATCCAACTCGAAGTGACCCGGGACTTTTCCTGGTTGCTTCAGAAGCAATTTTCTTCGTTGCTGCCGTCATTTCTTTTCCGGGAGATGTTATTCCCGAAGACAGTTCTTCGGGGGGAATGTTGCACAAATCAGTGCGACTGCATCAAAGGAATATATAAATCTATACCTGCCCATAAAACAGTGTTCTTTCAATTTCTGCGAAAAGTTCTGATAAAGTAGAACGTTTTATTGCGAAATTGCCCATCACACAGTTTCGAGTTGAATCCAATTTGAAAAGTTCTTCTTTTACCAGTATTTCTTGTTTTGTCCGTATGCGTCACAAAGATATTTCTGTACAAGTTCCAAATACAAAATGTAAATTATGAGAAGTAACTGATATTTATGACAATATACAGGGGTCCCTCGCATGAAACAGTTAATTCGTACAGTGCTATATCGAAACCGTGCTATACGAGACTTTTTCATTTATTTTAATTGCTACTTTATTTTGACCAGTGGCTGAGTGGTAGTGTATCACGCGTTCACGCCACAGCTCCGGGGTTCAAATCCCGGAATGAAGAAGGTTGATTCAGCCATTCATTTCTTCAGGGGTTCAATAAGTGAGTACCAAGCTTGATCGGGAACTAAACAATGGGGTTGGGTTTCGTGGCAGACTGACCAACTGACATGAGTTTCTGATCATGCACCTCAGCACCCACTGTCACGTATACTGAGATGGGCACAGTAGACCGTGGCCCTCATGGGCTGTTGCACCTTTGAGAAAGAGATTTATTTTATTTATTTATAAAATTATAGTTACGTATGTACATAATATAAATCACTGCAATATGTACCATGTTGTATCGAATCCGTGTTATACGAAGGTTTGAAGAAGTAGAAATCAAGACATTGCATACCGTTTTATATTGAAATCAAGTCTTAAGTTGTAAAATTTTATGATACCCGAAATTTCGTTCCAATTAAACATACATACGAAGAAGTAAGTTAATTTCAAGTTTTTAATCAAAAACAAAAAACTATTGGGAAAAAATTAAAAAATACAACAAAATATATTTAAAAAAAATATTATTATTGTAAAATAAATAGAAAAGACTTATTAGGATCACAAAATCAAATTTCATCACCACTCTCATCAGAAATTACAGCTAATATATTTTTTTTCTGGAAGTTGGTTGAAACTGCTCTTCACTAGTTGTTTCTCCATCACAGAAGAATTTATCTGACGTAGTTGCAATTAAAAGAGAGTCTGCTTCAATATTGTCATTAAAGTGTTATATTGTTAAAGAACTTTGCAATTTGCTTTTAATTTTATTCCGCTACATGTTAAATGTTTTTAACAAAAAATAATTTGATTAGATTCAATTAAAAATTAATTCAAGTTTTGTGCCGTGTAACTTTGAAAATCCGTGTTATAATTATTGCAAACTTCGAAACATGTAATATCGAATCGATGTTTTACAAGTACCGTGTTATACGAGAGACACCTGTATATATCTCAATACAAAAATTGAAGTAATGTTCGGGTGACTATATGGTATCCAAGAGGTCATGGATCCTGAACTCGAAATTGAAAGGTCACGAGTTCGAGTCCAGGTGCCACCGAAGATCCAACATGTACATGGGTCAATGCGTTAAATATGTTGAGGTTTAAAGTCCTCTCGTTGGCGTGATATGGTTGTTTGGAAAGGTGACAGAGAGCTCAAGTGTCGTTGTCGTCATTTATTTGTAAGCTTACAACTACAATTTTAGATCAAACGTAAGGTCGTTATGTAATTTCATTAGTAATTTTCTTATTTTTCAATAATCTGAATTTCAAAGGCATCGATAAACGAACACTTTTTCTGTCTTACTTCAAATATGATTTTCTATTATGAAAGATATATCATTCACTTAATTATGGGACATTTATAAACTGATTTTAAATCTAAAAAACAACAACATCATAAAACTGCTCCACCTTGGATAGTAATAGCAACGAATAATGAAGAGATGAAAAATTTTAAAAAAGGGCATAATGACTTACATAATAAGCTTATTTAATGATAATAAAAGATAAAAATATTTAACAATTATTTAATGTTACTAAATGCATGTCATAACTAAGTACCAATAGATTAAGAATAGAGTCTTTATATAAATTTGCTACTTAATAGCAATAAAAATGCTACTGGAATTATAAGAAAATTTTAAATAAACTCAAAGACATTTTACACAAATTTCTAAATTATGACCAAACACCTTTTAACTTTATTAAACTTTCCTCTTCAAGTTAAGATGTTAAATTGAATATAAAAGAGTGTAAGCAATATGTATATTATTATTGACATTTGTTTGATGCATGTACGCACGTTGTTTTATAAGCCAGTGCTTCTCAAAGTTTCGATACTCGCGACCCAATATCCAAATTTTC